>OVBE01001400.1:0-37096 GCA_900406425.1 Iberis pinnata | reverse complement strand
CTACAACGATATGATAGTGTGAATAGGAATTGATACCCGAAAAATACCTACTATCAAAAGCCGAGCCCAGGCTCGCAGTGACATCCTAGCTAGATGTTAACTACGAGAATAAGGAACAAAAAAGCAATGACACTTGCACTTGAAAATCCAAGTAACACACTTGCACTTCCTAGCGTACTACAATCACTACATAAGCCAAGCCCAGACTCAATGGATCATCAACTACCAAGGATAAACAGGGAAAACCAAGGTTAACGCGACCTCGCACCTACATAACAACTTTGCCTAGCAACTAGAAAATCGATGTAATGAAAACATAACCAGTGAAGAATTTCGAACATGTAAAAACTAATTAAACGAAAGGTTTTTACATAGCCGCAAAGACGACCCAACGAATACAATAGAGCCACAAAAACAAAAACAAGAACTGAACGAAAAGTTAGGCGCCTTGGTCCACGGCCGCACCATCTGCCCCTGTAGGCTGAATTGACAAGGCCTGGTCATCCACCGGCTGAGGAACCTCGTCGGGAGACCTTCACAGACCCGCTAAATCCACAACGGTCAATTTTGTCACCACTATCTTCTCGCGGGCTCCTTTCTTCGATGTAAGCTGCTCATCTAGCAACTTGCGCAACACGTCCGGCACCGCCCCGCCAAAGCCCACTACCATGTTGAAAAGCTTTGCGGACCTTTCGTAATACGCGATGGCTCCATCGAAAGGATGCACTTTGCGCCTCTCTTCCAAGTGCCGAGGAACTTTAGCAAAACAGTCCTCGATATACGAAATCCATGACCTCTCAGCCTCCTCGACCTTCTCTTTAACACGAGAGTAAAATTTCCTCAACACATGGGACCTCTGCTTGTTGGCATCATCGTAACGGGTGGCAAGTGCGACATTTTCCTCTTGTAGCCTCCTAACTTCATCCTCGAGTTCAAATGCAAACAGGAAGCCCTTCCTTCTCAGCCTTCACGGCCTCGCACTCAGCCGCGATGAGCTTCATCGGCTCAGTTGCCCTCTCGGCCAGAAAATGTCTTTCCTGCACTTGAGCGTCGAGCCTCGCTCCTACATCAGCCAAATCCTTGGACCTCTTCTTCTCCTCCAGATACAACTTACAGAACTTATCTCTGTAATTAGATATGCGGATCGTCGCCTCATGTGCCAACCTCACCTTCAGCTTAAACCACCTGAACATGTGGTTCACCAGTATCCATGTCTACACAAAATACATGGGTTAGTACGGCGTAGCTCCAGACATAGAAAGATATCGAGATTAATTACCTTAACGTAAGATGCAACAAAATCATCGAACAACTCATCCAACTCATCATTTTGCTTGTCTTCAACGAAAGACCCGAGGGGAATCAACCGACGAACCGATTCCCCACAGGCAGCACTGTCGTCGTACATCTGGAGGATGTTGTCATAATGGAAATCAAAAGATACCTTCTCTGCACCCTCTAGATAACGCTCTGTCTTGTGAAGATCTCCATCTTTGTCATCCATTTCGACGCCCTCGTCCCCATATTCAGAGTCCGCCTTCTCGCCCCCTCCGTCTACCTCGACAATAGCGCGTTCAATATCTAAGGCTTCTTCTCCAGTGCTCCCTACAGGCGCAATCGGAGGGTCGCTCTTAGGCTAAGCAATGAAGATCGACGCGTTGTGAGCTCTCTTCTACGCTCTTAGCTCTTCAGACGGTTTCCTTTTCCTTTTTGTGGAAGCCTCAAGGATCCTTTTCCCGACTGCCTTGTCAGTAAGGGGTATCACAACAGGTTCTATGACCGGCCTCGACGCCTCAGTGGTCGCCTCGACCACTGCAGTCTGAACATTCTTAGCCCCTTCAGGTGTCGCAACTGTCCCCATGAGTTTTGTGGCAGCGGCAGCTTGCTTTTTCAGAGCCGCGAATTTGAGCTCCTCGAAAAAATTTCCTGACATCACCCTCAAACGAATGATAGGAAAACGGTCCCAATCAACTAAAAGGAGAACCTAGTTAGTTATAACGCTAACACAACATATCTATAGTCGCAGTAAGATAACTTACCACGAGAGAAACGACGATGATGCTCGTTGACCTTCTTTTGGGTGATCTAGTCCCACAAAGTCACCTTAGAGCCTTTATTTTCCTGATGTTGTCGAAGAAAATAGGAGGGTAATTCTTGATAGGCAGCGAGAGATTTGCACAAACAAGAACGACGGTAAAGATAAGTGAAAAAGACACATGATCGACGCGAGACTCTACCAATCTTCATATTCCATCTCATGGAGTAGTTGTAACCGCAAGACAAGACGAAAGCCTAATTAACTTTCACAAAAAACCATCAACGCCTTCAATCCCATATCTTCCTTTTTGTCCCGTCGATGACTTTATGCTGATTCTTGCAAGAGACGTGAAGAACCCCGTCCGGAGGCTAAACTTGTCAACCTTCCTGGGACTGGAGCAAACGTTCGTCATCTCCTCGAAGAACCATCCACAAACATTGACCCCGACTTCGGCGGCCAGAACGAGGACCCCAACCAACGTGCAAAATATCGCAACTTTGTTATGAGAAATGGCCATGTGTTGCCGCGCAAAATAAGAGATAAACATTTTTGGGAGGGGGAACCACATATGTGCTTTAAGGAAGTAGTCTTCAAAGACGATGAAGTAACCCTGCTGAGGGTACAACGACCTTTCGTGAGGACATGGGACCCTGAATACTATGTTGGGGTCGTTGAAGCCGCACTTCCTTGCCAGCCTCAGAAGTCGCGCCTTATTCATAATAGAAGTTGATACCCCGATTATTCTATCGACCTCAGCAGACGGCGCTCTAGACAAACCCGCCCCGTCTGGACGAGGAACAAACACCTCAATAGTGGGGGCCAGAAAATCCCTCTCAGCACCCTCGTCCAAGAAAGCTTCATCTGAGGTGCGTCTACCAGTTCGCCGCTCCAAGAGGACCTTCTTCTTCATGACGAGAGGGACCAAGTCGACTAAATCTTCCTTCGTGTGCTGGTCACAATGACCTGCCGATTCCCCCCCCCCAAAGACTTTTCTGCCCTCTCTACATGATCAGAGGACTTGCTAGTCATAGGATCTAACCCCGGATTGGATTGACGAGGCGAGGAGCACTCAGAGCTGGTGGACACGGAAGCTGAACGTTTCTCCAACTCACCAGCGAAGGAAGTCCTCCGACTCGACGCGCCGTCTCCAGAAGCACTTGTACCACTACCCATACTGAGATCCATCAAATCATAATCCATCGTGTGGACGAGAACAACAAAATCGAGAGGAGAACAAAGATATAGAGAGAAAGTAGAGAGAAGGGAGAGGATAAGATACCTTAGACAAAGATGCAAAATGGTAGAAATGAGAGAACCACGAGGAATATATAGAGATGTGACCGGGAGCTGAAGCATCCCAGGTAAGCCAGACCGGGAGATGAGGAGCCAGAAGAAGGGTTAACTGGAAGACGAACCGGTAGCAAGACGGATGACCGGATAGTGACAACTTCTCCTTAAAGCTAACTCGCCTCGGGATTGGCGGGATTGGCGCCGACCATTGCGGACTCCACTTCATCAATCCGAGATGCTCCCCCAAAGAAAATGGACTCTCTCTCGTAGCAGCTTAACCCATTGGGCCACAAGACACACTGTGTTCGACGAGCCTATAAGCATATCGGTTTCGTCGAATTGGGGGATGGGGACTTATTGTAGGATATAGGTTCTTCACCCCAGGCCCAATGGACCAAGCTCACTGCAAAAGCCCAAACTCGAAGGCCCACCTTGAAGATCGACAAGGCAAGCGAAGCCGCCGAAGGAACAGTGCGCCTAGTCCCCCTAAACCTGGTGAACAGTGACCGAAATGTCGACTCGCTGGAAGAACATGACACCTAACCATCTGCTCCGCATAGCCGAATGATGACGAAGGAAGCATTATAAATAGAAGAAGAGCCCCCATGAAGAAGATTTTGGCATTTATAGAGAGAGGATACGTAGAGAGAAGTTAGAGAGATAAATCGACGACCTGAATTTCTTTGTAATCGTTTAGGTGCATCAGACTTATCGACGCACTTAGTCCATTTTACACTTGTAATCCTTCTTATCAAATACGAACCTAAATCAAGGGAGACCGACGACCCTAGATTCAACAATTTTCACGTAGTCTTAAAAAGGTATTTGAAGTTATAATAAACTTACATGCAATCCTATTTAGTCTGCAAAAGTCTATGAGATTCTCACAGATTTACACGCAAACTTTCATACAGAATTTAGTAGTTTGCTATCATCTGCTACCCAAAAAAGTCCTCAAAAATTTGAATGAAGTTCGCATCATACTAAACCTAAGTTTCCTATTATTTGGAGGATGGTTCAAGCTTATTTTGTGCTGGATTTAGAATGTCATATGTTGGAGAAAGGATACGTCTTACCACCTTTTATGTTACAACAAGTGTTTGAAAACACTTCTCTTGTGTTTGTGATAAATAACAACCAAGTGCGTAGTCTTCTCAAAGCATGCAATATTTACGTTGTACGTCTTTGTGTTTCAAGTAACATGAAAGAAGAAAATGATATCGATGTTGATTGGGATGGTGATGATGTTAATGGCTCTAGTGATATTGATTTTGGTAATGAAGATGCCTATGGTGAAAATGGTATTCGGCTTCATAGTATTGATAAATAAGAGAAAGAAGCTTATTTTGACGGTGAAAGTTGTAGTTTGTATGGAAAAGTTAAAAGTGAGGATGGGATGAAGATTGCAAGACGCAAAGTTTTAATGTGGGTTACAGCGAAAATTTGTACATCAATCAAAATTTTAGAAAAAAAAGAAGATTTGATAGATCAGTTATGTGCTTTTTTTTGCTAGACAACTATTCTAGATATAAAGTGTACAAGTCGATACCAACATTGTATGTAGTTATTTATTAAAGGTAAATGTTTGCAAATGGAGGCTTCATACATTGGCGATGATGGACATAAATACAAAGGGACATTTTGGGTGATAGAAGTAGTTTATATCAAAAAGTACTTTCTTCTTTCCTATAAGTTTTTAGATCACATTTACATTCCTCTTTAAATTTTATTGATATCATCCCTTCCCCTGTTTTACTCTGAACAATCAAATCAAATCAAATATACAGAAGCCATCAACATTTAAGACACTTTTTTCTGTCATAACTAAAGCTTTGTGGATTTCAATTGGAATTTAGGTGCATATTGTAATATCAGGGAAATCTGAGAAGAAAAAAAGGATACATTTTTAATAAAAAGGTAAAACAATAACATAAGTTGAAATTTCCCTGCTTGCATCCTTCATCTGTACAAAGAATGACCAATCTTGAGCGAGTCAATCATAACAATCAATAGAGTCCCTCTCTCTCACACACACACATACATTCAACATGTGAGTGAAGAAACAGATCTAAGACCGTGTCTCATGGCTGCTTTCCACACCAGATCAATACGGTCAACGTCAATGGCTCCAACCTCATGATGCTCCCACCCTTCAAGCATATGAACCACTCCTCCTGCGTGGCACGCGTGCACTACCCCTCTCTCCATTGTATACTACAACACCACACAGTTTAGTCATTGAGCTAAAAAAACAAAAAAACAAGACATGACCAAGCATTCATTATACCTCGCAGGTTCCAAGTCCTTGAACATCTTCAGGAAGCCTCATAGCCGCTAGATCACCATAAGTGCAGTTTCGTCTAAACTTGAGGATCGGTGGAACCACAAACTGGTGGAAATGCGTCCCTGCAGGAGCCCAACTCTGCTCTCTAGGCGTTAACCATTTCCCAACTATCCAAGTCTGCATATACATACATCCAAAGTCAATACATTTACACTTACCCAACAAACCAAAACCAGTTAAAAACCATTTAAGGTACCTTGCAGTGTTGTGCAGCATTGTACTTGGTCACTTGCACAAGGTAGTTCTGGAACTCAACAGGAGCTTCTTTCTGAATCTTCTGGAACCTCTCCATAGATAGTGTCAACATCTGTTAATCGTTCCAACATATAAAGTTGTCAGCCTCTGAAGTAAACCGTATCATTGAGACAATGGGAAAGAAGCTTACGAGAACTCTAACTCCACGGCGACAGAGGTAAAGAGCGATGGCTCTTCCAAGCTTAGAAGTAGCTCCAGTCAAGAAAACCTCTTGCACATCTTCTGGTATCTCATTGAGAATCACTGCTGCTGTTAAAGTGTTCCCATGGACTACACGAACTCTAAGGTCAGGGTGCTTGTTTACAAACAATGTCCCACCACCATTTAGAGCTTCGTTCTAATCAAAGACCCAAACAAAACAAAAAAAAACATAACCTTTTTAGTGACTTGACTCTAGATGAATCACTCACTCAAGAAGCTGCACACATTAATACAAACCTTGTTCAGCGCAGCTAAACTAATAACCTTAACACCAATCTTATTAGCTCTCAGAATCGCCTCCTCGATCTGATTATTAATCCCTTGTGTAGCAAATGGTAAGAAGTACTACAAGAACAATAATAAAAAAAGACTCTTATCAAATGTTCTGTTTTCAGTTTTCAAATTAGGGCAAGATAGGACACATACTTGGAATCCGAATCTGGGAACGCCCCAAGTCTGACAAAGATTGTTCCTGAGTGTATAGAAGCTGAAAAGAAAAGTCTTGGACCAAACCCACATCCCAATCATTACCAAGAACGTGAATGGCCACATTGGTAACAAGAAGAGCCTCGTTGTATATGGCATTGAAGCAAACGATCTGAACACAAACGGTGCGTGCATCGCAGACATCACATCTACTCCATGAGCTAAAAACACAAACTCAGGCACTCTCTTCCGTTCCACTGCACATGGAGATCAACTTCAGTAAAAAAAACAAAACGAAACTTTGACTGTATGAAGTTATTAAGTCTCCCACCAACTTCGGTTGAACAAGTACACACTCTACATTTACTAATCTAAATATCTCTCCTCATAAATTGACCCGTAAAATGTTTGGTGATTCGTGATTAAATGACTCATAAATCAAAAAGCTTGCGTGTTGAGGGTTTTAGTAATTACCTGCACTCAAGCGAATCTTCTTTTGAAGTTCCCACGAGTCTGGGTTCAATGTGTTGCCCAAAACATCAAAGAGTGGCATAAAAAGACAAAAATTGCTACTCATCTCTTGGTGATGCAAATTATGGTACCTACATAATCCCAACAAGAAAATAATAAAAAGTCACTAGCTTTGTAGTAAATGTTGAAAAATCCCAAATTACTTTCTATAGAAATCTTTGAAAACAAACACAAGTTTCTACTTAAAGCAAAATATGAAAAAGTCACGTTTGTGTGTATTTCGTGATTAAATAAATAAAGTTAGACCCTAGAGGTAAAAATAAAAATAAACATACGTTGGAGTGTAGATGAGATATTTTAGGATTGGAAGAGTCTGGAATAGTTTGTGAGAGAAGATCTCAACGTTACAGTGTCCTAAGCATCTTAAGAAATCAAACATAATAGCGTAGCCGTAGATTAAGCTTAATGATCCAACTCCTAACAAGCAAGATCCAATCAAAGGAACTCCAGCTACTACACATAGGATCAGATTTTCCAAAAACGTAGCGTTTCCAGCTGTAGTAACCAAGAGATTAAAAGGCGAGTGAGATAGTGATGTTATTTTTAGATTTTAATATAAATGATTGAGATTATTACAAGTCATGGGATGTGGAACAGAGGATGAGTGATGAAAGGAGTGATAATGCGTGAAGAAGTAGTTGTAACGATGGAAACATCTATGGAGAAAATAGTATAATGGCTCTGAGAAAGTCACATGGAGTATAATTAATGCGATGAGTCCTTTTGTATTCCAGAGAGGAAGACTACTATTCATCATCATCATCAATGAAGTAGACATATAACAGATCATGCTTGCTATTATTGCTTGTAAGAGTATGTAATTATCCCTGTTAACAAAACCCAAAAATGTTATCTTTTGATAATACTGTATGATTAATTTGAAATAATTGGGGGAAATCTCACTTACCAGTGCCATTCGTGATCAATTTGCTTAAAGTCGACACCTTTAGGGTTAACTCTTAGAGTTCGATTCAAGAAAAGCATGTTGGTGAAAGTGCTCCAAAAGACATGAAGGAGCCCTTTAAGACCAGAGATGATGAGAATATGAAGACACCAAAGAGCTCTTGAGTAATCTTTCCCATAAACCCATGAGTACACTACTTGTGCAGCTAAAGGAGCGTACAGAATATACTTCACCAACACAAAAGATAGATTCAGAAGAGAGACCAAAACCATCAATAAACAGATTTGCTTAGGAGAATTATAAATAAATAAAAAGTACAAACCTTGAGGTTACCAAAGTTTTCCCAAGGCCAAGCTGATAAAGTAGCAACCATCTTTCTTTCTTCTCTCAAATCCTTATTGTTACTATCTTCAATATCGAGATTCTTGTTTTCTTTTTCTTTTTCTTTTAATTGACTGACTAGATCTCTCTCTTATTGGCCAGAAACCTTAAGCTGATTTCTACAGTTTTCAACAAATTTTGCTTTCTTATTGTAAAAGTCAGAGAAAAGAGGAATATGAGAGTTAACAATGGAATTGTATATGATATAACTGAGATTTTAGTTCGTTGAAAGAAATAAAAACTCAGAAAGATAACAAATCCTTGATGTTGTGTTAATAGAGAGCCTGGACCTCTGTTTACTTATATAAGCATTGAAACCAGAAGGGCCAACTAGACCCAAATGTTTACTTTTTAGTTTTTCTCCGTAACGAAATTTAAATTATTTATTTAAGAAATGAACTATATGCTGAAGAAAAATCACTCTCATATAAGAAGCAATTGAAACATTTTTCGGCTGAAAGCAAAACATTTTACAGTAATTAATACGCTGGAAAATTTGATTATCAATTTTAAATCCGTTCATACTACATAAATATTTGCCATCAATACTACTGGTAGATGTTTTTTTCTTTATTTTTTGTTTGCTTCAAACTTCGTTATAATAGATTGGACCTTCGGAATTTAGTTCTAGTAATTTGGATTTCGAGTTTTTCGGATCTAACTATATAAGATTCAAATATAAATTGAATAGATTTTGGTCCGGTTCGGATCACAACCTTTTTTTTTATTTATCAAAACCCGATATGGAGCAAATTTTTTTCTTGGGGGGTTTTGGTTTTTGTTTTGAGTTATTCGAGTATTTGGATATTCGATCTTGATTGTAAGTTTAGGGTTTGAGTTTTTCAGGTATTATGGATAATTTCGGTAATTTGCGTCCAAAATTCAACTAAACTCCAATAACCCAACCAAAAATCCAAAATATAAAATCAATATTCCAAATTACACGATAAATATTATCTAAATATATAAATACATTTGGTTTTCCAAATATCCATTCAAATTTCTGTTCGGTTCGTTTTGGGTATTCATACTAAAATCTATAAACAGTTCAAATTGTTTGGAAAAACAATTCGATTTTTCATTTTCGGTTGATTATGGTTCAAGTTTCGGTTGAGATGTTCAACCCTAAATAGAATATGGGCAGAGCTAGGCAAAATTAAATTAGGTGTTTGTTGAGTTTTGCTCTGCCGAGAAAAAAATTAGAGAAAAGTGTATTGCACAGCTTTTTTGATGAAAGACTACAATATTTTCCTTTTGATAAATCATTTTAATTTAGTTAAGAACTATTTTGTGGTCACCAATTTTGTTAAGAACTTTAAAATCTTTTCTCAAGAGTTAAATAGCCATTCATATACGAATTGCTAGTCAACAAGCAAAAATATATATTCGTAAAACTAAAAGTAACCATATCTGCAAATATCAAACAGCTTTGACTATAACTCTATAATCATTTACATGGGATATTCTTCACTATTGGAGACAAATTTGGAACTTTTATTAGTCATATGTGCGTTATGTATTAATTCCTTAGAAATGTTCATTGCAATTAAATTTGTGTATTCTATTTTGTTAGACATAGGTATTCATCATTGGTTTAGGCCAATTCTTGAGAAGAAAACACAAACTTGTTAACAACCAAACAATTACTTATATGTTTGACTTTGTATTCCATTATGGTCCAAACAAAATTGATACTTATTTTAATAGTATAGTATAACACATCTCTAAAATTAATTGATTTTATATGTGTCCTTTTTTATATAAACACAGCATTGTATAAACCAATGGATGCAATGGACATTGCTCTCACAGCTGGACTCTCTCTCACACACATTTAATGTTCGGTTTACGGTTGAAGCAGCGATGGTTACACTCTTCTCGGTGCTTCTTCTTTTGTTATCTTATCGTTTGGTCCATTTTCTTTTCAATTTTTCAATTTTGTCCTATTCTTCAACCTTTTCTCACATTAAGCAGATAAATTAATGGTTTCAAATCTTATATTAACATAGGGTATGTACTAGCTATACAAATGTAGAGGGCTTAGGGTTTTAAGCTTTTTATATGCATGCCATAAACAGAAGAAACAAATCTAAAAGGTTTCGTCAAATTTTATCATATATCATAAGCTTTAAAGTCAGCTACTCTATTTAATGCATGGATACTTAAATATATCCACTGTTTAAAGTTTTTGTAGTTGTAAGTTTTCCATGTAGTTGGAAGGTAATTTTAAGTATGAATTAATGCGTTGAACAAAAATGCATACACACTTGGAAACTCTTATACCTAAAAGGTTAAAACACACACACACTAGGTAGAAAGAATATCTAAGATGAATGTTGATTTCGTTTAAAATATCTTGAAGTGGCCAATTAGGTATGTATAATAGATATATATGAATTTATTGAAATAAACCCTCACAAACACAGCGAGCACATGAGTTCTTCTGGGATAGACAGGAATTTGAAATCTCGAAAGGACATATTTAATAAGGCTTAACTTTAACCTATTTTTTTCTTTTGTAGGATTGGGTTTTCTTTGGTGAACAAAAAGATAAGATTAGGTTTTTCTTTAAAGCACCATATTACAAATAGAAATAGAAGATGTGGAAATTGGAGAATTAGGTGTAAGTACTATAAGATACGTAGCATATTTGCCGGCTCTTAATTGATATCATATGATTCATATCACAGGATTCACAACCAAACTCCAATTGACTGTAAAATCATTACTCCACTTGGTATATTTAGTCATATACTATTTTTGTTTTTAAAAAGCTGAAATTAAACCCTCCTCGAATTTTTAGCTCTGTTTTTCATTTGAGATTATTTATAGGATAATCAAAAATAGATGGGTAATTAGTAACCATTTGAGTATATTATTAGATTTTGGGAAATAATATACCCCTAACCTTTTGGGAAATAATATACCCCTTCTTCTCCCTCTCTCTTATTTTTATTTTTATTTTTTTTGTTTAAATTTGGAAATTCCCCCAACCTTTTTTATTTTTCAAGTTAAAAAATATAAATTCAAATATTAAAATAACACAATATTATCTAAAAACACATGTTTTCTACATCTAACATAATTAAATTTATTTAAATGGACTTATATTTTATAAAATAGTCAATAATGTCCATAACCCAAACATATAAATCCAAAACTCTAAACCAAAAATATTGACCCTAAACACAAAATATAGACTCAAAACACAAAAATATAAACTCTATAAACCCTAAACAAAATTATAAACCTTAAACACAAAATATAAATTATAAACACAAAATATAAACTCTAAACCCAAATTCTAAATTCTAAACCCTAAATCCAAATTTTAAACCCTAAACACAAAATATAAACTCTAAATACAAAATCCTAAACTCAAAATATAAACTCTAAACCCATAATATGAACCCTAAAACCAAAATGTAAATCCTAACCACAAAATATAAACCCTAAATCCTAAACCTTAAACCTAAATTTTAAACCATAAACCCAAAATCTAAACTCTAAACCCAAAAATATATTTAAGTAGTCGACTATCATAAGTACGTAGTCCGATTATTATGGGAGGGGTGAAAAATATGATTGAGAGAGGGAGAGAGAAAAAAGAGGGAGAGTGTAAAACAACATTTTTGAAAATTGTATAGTAAACCTATGTAATAGGTGTTATTTTGCTAATATTAGGAAGTAAAGTGATTACATAGTGGTATTTTCTTTATTTATGAAGAAGGTAACATTTTTTTTGTTTCTCAAACTACAAAAATAACGGGTTGACTTAACTAGACCCCCAAATTATATAGACTCGAACTATTTTCCTCTCAACTTTGAAACTCTTTAGAAATCGCGATTGGAACATAATCAAAACCAACCTGGTTACCAAATAAGTTATCCAAACCCGATTTTAACTTTATTTTTAATTAACTCGAGATAAAACCATTCAACAACCATTATTTTTATATCAACATTAAAAAAAATTAATCTAAAATTACAAAGATTACGAAATTTTACGAAATTCTTTAAACACGTTCAACCAATCGGTAACAAAAGTATATAATATAATTGGTTACACAGTTATTTATAAGCTCTAAAAATTGCATAGGAATTGTGAAATATTATATATTTTGAAACAGGTGGAATATAACATAAGTTCTATTTCTGCTACAAGGAAAAAATGAAAATAGCTATGGTGTTATATGGATTAATGTCTTGTTGCTAATCAAGAAATCATTATTTTAATATTTTCAAAGTGAGTTAATTAGCAGTCTTTATCATCCAAAGCGTAAAACATATTCAGTTGGCCAAAAGTAATAATTCGTGTATGAGAAGACATGATTATAGTTTAGATCAACTTTTAACTTTCCTTTTAAATGTAAACTACATTATAATCACCATTTAGTTATATGAGATTAATGGTCTATATAAAGTCTAAGTTACCAAAAGATGCGATTTTCTATAAATACGTTGGGATAAATATATATATGTATATCGTATATTTAGAAAAAGATTGGATTTGATTGAGATTGCATATTTTGCAATATTTTCATATATCGAATTTAGGTTAGTGAGGAAACCTATGTATATATTCGATGTTTGACAGAAGAAATAGCACAGTTGTATTTTACAAAAACACAAACCTTTGTTTCACATGGTATTAGAGCCTAGATTCCAATAATAGATCTAGCTCCTCTACGTTTTGTGTTGTTGTTCTGTTCCATTTTTGTAAGTGATGGGAGAAAAAGATGTGGTGACCGGGCGTGTCTGGAGATAAAAGTGGAATATCAGTGTACTTGATCTTCTCTTTTCATATCCCAGGGGTGATGATCACGTCGGTGTAGTTAAAAGGAGACAACTATAACGAGGGGGCTACATAGATGATGATGAATGCATTACAAGTCAAAAGAAAGATGAGTTTTATTGACGGTTTGTTGACAAAACCGCAAGAAGCAGATGCAGACTATGAGGCATGACTGAGTGTTAACTCCATGATTGTGGGGTGGTTAAGGAATTTAATAGAGTCGTGATTACAGACATCAATAGAGCCGCGGTTAAGATCGACAGTTACCTTCATTAATAAAGCACACAAGATTTGGGAGAACTTGAAAGAGAGGTTCTTTGTTAGTAACAAGGTGAGAGTTCACCAATTGATGAGCAAATTGGATTCGTGTAAGCAAGAAGAAGAGTCGGTAGTCGACTAGTACAATAAGCTGGAAAAGATGTGGGAGGAATTGCAGGCTTATAAATTGTCGCTTGTGTGCACATGTGGAGTTGCTGCAAAGTACGAAAAGGAGAAGGAAGCAGAACGTGTTCATCGGTTTGTTATGGGACTAGATGAAGCTAGATTTGGTCATGTAGTGACGACCATTATTGAAGCAGATGTTTTGCCAAATTTTGAAAAAGCGTAAAAAAAGCTTATACAAGAAGAAGACCAGTTGCACTCAAGCAAGGCGCGAGAGCAACAACAGGAGGTTGTGGGATTTATGAAAAGACGTGAACTGGAGCAACAAACCAGTGGTTATAAAGGAAGGGGACGTTTCAAAGATAGGGCATGCTTGCAGTGTGTAGAACATGACATGACAAAGGATCTTGTTGGTAATTGGTGGGGTATCCTTTGTGGTTTATCGAGAGAACCAACAAAGGAGGATGCAGTGCGAGTCGTGGTGGTGGTCAGTCTTGAGGAAGAGGACGTGGTCAGATGAATGTTGCTTATCCAACAAGCTTGATATCACTCGATTTTGATGTTTTTTAGTGGGTATTTATACTTTCTATTTAGCACCATCGAGTGTTTTCCTTGTGTTTTTGGAATATTTTCATGTTTCTAGGTGTTTTAGATGTTCTGGAGCAAAAAGGTGGATTTTTGCACAAAATGGATGCAATTTGATAAATGCAGAAGCAGAGTTCAACAGAAGGACCAAAAGTTTGCAAATGTTTGAAGATGTTTCCATGGATGGATAGAGCTGAGAATTTGACTCAAGATGACCACGTGAGTTAGCTTTCACATGAAAGTGATTTGAGGTCATGTCATTGGTGCAATCAAAAGTTATGACGATTTTACTGAAGACTGGTCAAGCTATCTCGCAGAAGCAACATGTACAACAGGTGTAGGGATCGATCCAAAAGCTCATCAGAATTACAGTAATTTGGATCGATTGATCCTACCTTAGATCGATCGATCCATGAAGAAGAAGAACGTCAGCTCGATCGATCCACACCTGGATCGATTGATCCCTATGCTCGAGTAAACTTGAAGATTTCCAAAAGGACGTTTTCGTCCTCAAGCCTCATCATTGGTTTTCTTTTTTGGGTTTTGATTTATTTTCTTTTATTTTGGTACTATATATGCTTAAAGCTTAGGGTTTTTAGAAAAAAAGAAACACAATAAACAATTCATAACTTTTAGAGCTTTTCTGAGAGAGACGAGTCCCGAAACCTGTATTTGGAGAAGAATTCTGAACTCTCTTATTTTATATAATTTGGTTTTTGAATATGTCTTCTTTATTTGTGATTGTTGATTACTTAGCTATGTCTGAGTAATCTTTTTGTTAGGTTTTAGGGGATTTCTCAGGGAAAACATGTTTTGATAGTTAGGGTTTGACGTTAATGGATTTAATTTTTTAGGTTCTTAGTCTAGATTTATTATCATTGCTTGAATTAGCCTGATCACCTAGTTTATAATTTTAGGTTAATAAATAGAAAGAGATTTGGTTTATTTTATCTAACCTAGTCTAGATGAATAAGTGTCTCTTCTTGCGGGACTATTGCCTTTGATGCTTATGAACATATCGAATCTATAATCACTGCATGATTTAATTGTCTAATTTATAGATCTAAGATTTTGGGAGAAGGTTAGTCTTTATTTCTTAGCAATTCTATCGTAGGGATCTAATACTTTGGGAGGAGATTAGTCTATTGTCGTCTTTTGAGTTGAGAACTATTTTCATTCTTTAATCCTGCTTGTCAACCTGAACTTCAAACATGAATACCTGTGGAACTTCCCTATCGCCTAGCGTTTTAGTTTATTGATTTACATCCGTTTCTAATTATCGCGTTTATTCTCAATCGTTCGTAAACAAACTCTCATTTATTTCTGTCTTAGCTATAATCGATTTTAGAATTGAGAGTCGCACTGTCTGGTCCTTGTGGGATTCGAACCTTTACTATACTATACTAATATGTTCTATGCAGTGTAGTTTTAAGAATTAAAACCTGAACCTATCAGACGTTTGGCACCGTTTCCGGGGACCAATTGTGGCTTTTATGTTTTACTTAGAGTCTAGTCTAGGATTTTTATTTTTAGTACTAATCTCGTTCTTTCTTCTTTCTTTTTTTGCAGGTGCATGACCATAAGATCTAACAAATAATATGAATTGATCACCCTTACTAACGAAGAACTCGCAAGACTAGAACGTTCAAACCGAAAATCTCGAAGAAGCGCTAGTTCATCCACAACAATGACTTAAAACTTATTCAGAATCCGATCATTCCCGTAGTTCAAAATGTCTGAAACCCCTGAATTGGAACATATACATCAATTGGCGCTCAACCAACAAGGAGGAAACGACAATCAAGTGCCACCGGGACATCAAGAAGGAAACGCAAACCAAGGAGTTGGAAACGCCAATCAAGGTGGTGGTAATGATGATCAAGATCCACCATAATTGATTTAAAACCGCATACCTCTTGAAAACAGGGTACTAGTTGGCGATTTCAATAACCCTGAAGCTTTCCTAGTCAAGAGGAATGCTCTTCAACCTCGCCAGCCTCTGAGACAGGACTACCAGTTCTCGTTTCAGCTCATCTAGTTGCTAAGGAAAAACCAGTTTCATGGTTTGTCTACTGAGCATCCTATGGACCATATCGACAGTTTTGAAGACATCTACAGCACAACTCAGCTCAATGGAATCTCTAAAGACTTCATGCATTGTAAGCTTTTCAATCACTCTCGTGCTGATAAAGCTGTCAGATGGTTTAAGTTATTGCCCGCTATATCTATAGAGACTTGGGATGAGTGTAAAGCCAAGTTTCTAAATCACTTATACACCTCCACCAGAACTAATAATCTGAGAAGTAAGATTTCTTAGTTTGAGCAAGGTCTGATGGAATTCTTTTATGAAGCATGGGACATGTTTAAAGAGTACCTTCGGGATTTTCCCCATCGTGGATTTTCTGAGTTGAACCTCCTCAACACTTTTTATAGGGGCATCGATAAGAAATATCAACTCTCTCTCGACACAGCCAACGACAGCGATTTCATGACTAAACTCATGAATGAAGCCTATAAGCTGATTGATAACCTTACTGCTAGCAACAACAACCACTGTCCTGAATATGATCTAAGAGTACGGTCATCTAGTTCAAATTCTTCTGAACTTACAGAGGTAAAAGAGCTTCTTGCTCAGTTTCTCAAGAAACAAAATGAGAAGCATGTCAGTTTTGTTGAGGATGTAGAGAAGGTTGAGGCTATTTCTTTGCTATCATCGAACCTGAGAACATAGAAGAGGTGAGCTATATTAATAGCCAAGGCCAAAGAGTCTACAATCAAGGCTACAATCCAGGCTACAACAAAGGTAATCTCTCTTAGACGAGTACAAATGTTGCAAATCCTCAAGATCAATCATTTCCTCCCCAACAAAATACCTTTGAACAGAAGTATGGACAATCATTTGGCCAAAAATCAGGTGGTTTTCAACAAGGCTCTCAGCCTGGTTTCCAATAAGCAGCTCAACCTCCGGTTCAGCAAGAAAACAAGATGGAGTTAATGCTGAAGCATATCTTGGAAGGTCAACAAAAATTTGAGAAGAACCCGAATGTGAAGTTGGATAGCATGTATAATGACTTGAACAACAAGTCTGAGTTGTTATCTACTCATGTGAAGAAGCTGGATTTACAAATAGCTCAAACTTCGGAAGCAGTTAAGAGACAAGCTGGTGTCTTACCTGGAAAGGTTCAAGACAATCTTAAGGGGTATTGCAAGGCAACAAACTCGAATTCTGGTGAACAGAAAGATGAGTCTGAAAAATTTGCTAATTTTTGAATTTTTAGAAGTGATTCAGAGGAAGAGATCGATCGATCCCTTGAGGGATCGATCGATCCAAAATACGGGAAGGTCCAGAGACACTCGACTGATTGATCCCAATTAGATCGATCGATCCATCCAAAACAGGAGCTTCCAGAAAAAGAGATCGATCGATCCAGCCAGGATCGATCGATTTCTGAAGAACGAAGGGATCGATCGATCCACCTCTGCAGCCTGCATCACTTTCAAAATAACTTGAAAAAGTCCAAGTCTTATGCCCAAAAAACCTCGGACTCCTAATGAAGAACATATGTACTATGACGAAGTCTCTCAACTATTTCTTCCACTCAGAAGAATCCAGAAGTTAGAAGATCCAGGTGAATTCATGATTCCAGTTAAGGTTAAGGGAGTTCTCTTCAAGGAATTACTTTGTGACACTGGTGCTAATGTCAGCGTCATGTCTAGAATGGTCACTAAGAAGCTATGACTAAAAGATATCAGACTATCAGGGATGTCTTTTGCATTAGCTAACAACTTTGTTGTATCTTCATGTGGTTTTGTGTCTGATGTGATGGTGCAAGTTGGAGATTGCATAGTTCCTATTGATTTCCATGTCTTTTACACAAATGGAAATTCAGAAGGGTCACTCGGTCCTATTCCCACTACTCACTATTCTCTTACACTTATAGTTCTGTGAAGATTCGTGTTTTGATTTATGTTGACGATTTGATTATGTGCGTTAATGATGTTGATTCTATACGGAAATTCAAGACCTATTTGGGATATTGTTTCCACATGAAATAATTAGGAAAGCTCAAATACTTCCTTGGTATTGAGATTGCTTGCAACAAAGACGGTATCTTGATGAGACAAAGGAAGTACACTTTGGATATTGTACCCGAGACTGGTTTACTTGGGTTTCGTCCTACGGCTACTCCAATCGAGAAAAATTACAATCTTGGGTCTCACACGAGCTCTCCACTTCAAGAACCAGCTCGGTGTTGGCGGCTGGTTGGTCATTTGATCTACTTAGCTAACACTTGGCTCGGCATTTCTTACTTGGTGCATATTTTATCTCAGTTTATGCAGGTTCCTCGAGAATGTCACCTTGATGCTGCCTTACGAGTCGTGCGTTATCTTAAAGGTACAACCGATTAGGGGATTATGCTTCAATCTACTCTAGATATTCAACTCTCGGTTTTTTGTGATGTAGATAGGGCAGCTTATCCACAATCTCGTCGTTCTTTAACAACATATGTCACCCTTCTCGGCATATCACCTAATTACTGGAAGACAAAGAAGCAGGATGTAATATCTTATCATCGGCGGAAGCCATGTATCATGCCATGTCCATCGCCACACGGGATATCAAGTGGCTTTGACAGCTGCTCTCTGATCTAGGCTTCACACATTCCTCACCAGCTTGTTTGTATTGTGACAACAAATATGCACTCTACATCGCTGCTAATCTTGTATTTCATGAGCACACTAAACATGTGGTGATAGACTGTCATCAGGTTCATGATTCGCTTAAGGAATGAATTATTATCACTCAACATGTCGGCACTAAGGAGTAATTAGCAGATGTTTTGACTAAATCTTTGGGAAGAGTCCAGTTTCAATATCTTATGTCCAACACGGAGTTTCATAACTACGTGAATTGAACTCATGTAGACCTTTAACCACTTGACCAAATCCACTTCCTCATATATCTTTAACTTAACAGTAAAATTATATTTTAGTATCAATTGGACATTAAAAGCTCTATAATCAAACTATAAAGATCACAGTATTTTAGTGTCATCTTACAATGTCACACCAAATTTGGTGTAATACTATTCACAAAGCTAAATATTAATCTTATATTTTATTAATAAGTAATAGACTAACTAATTATAAAATAATAAAACAAATCGTTACAAATAATAAAATAAAAAGATAAAAATAGTAAAAGACAAAATAATAAAAATTATATGCGTATATTTAAATATATATTTTTGAATTATTTTATTTTTAAAAACATTTATAGAAAATATTTTAATGATCTAATAATATGAAATTTTCTTTTTAATGTGATATTTTGTGTTATGATAGGTGATGGAAAAGATTTAGTGCTATAATACATTAAATTGATGTCATTTTAATAAAAATGGTGTCAAGATTTTTGGAGATGCTCTTCGAAAATTAAAACATAAGAAAAAAATAATGATAATAGTAAATGACTGAATCATATTTTTAGAATATTTTTAGTAGGTGTTATTGGTTGATGTTTTTAATGTATTTAATACTATGATGTTTTTTGTTAGTCTAAGTACTACTATTTTCTTAGGGGCTTTGGACTAATATTGAGTAAGCTAATATTTACTCTTTAACTTATCAAGTGCTTGTTAAAAGGTTTTACATATTACATATTTTAGTTTCCTAAATAATATTTGTAATCATATGTATTTTATTAGTTAATAGACTAAACGAGAAAATTGCATTAAAATCATCAACTTTGCAATTCAGCTCTTTAAATCCAAAATCAACAACTCCCTTGCCTGCAACCATTAACTTGTGATTGTTTCCAAGCTTCACACTGTGAGTGAATGTGGTGTATATGCTCAAGAACAGGCTTTTGTCTCTACACATGTGGTTTGAGCATCCATAATATACAAACCAAGTGTCATTCCTTTGCGTTTCTTGATTATCCACATACGCCATTAAGAGCATATCCTCCTTTTCTTCTATTTCATAGTAATATGCTCCTTGACTTGCTGTTGGACATTCATAGCTGAAATGTCCAAGCTTGAGACACTTAAAGCATTCAATCACAGCTTTGTTAAATACACGTCCTCTTCCTTTACCTCGTCCTCTGTAAGAGCCTCTTCCTCTGCCTCTTATATTGAGTGCTTGATCTTCTCCTTCATGGTTGTTTCTCTTAAAATTCTTCTCATGAACATAGAGAGAACTTTGCAGTTCATCAATGGTCATGGTGGTTATGTCTTTTGATTCTTCAATAGACACCACTACATAAGTGAATTTGTCTGTTAAAGTTCAGAGGATCTTCTCCACAATATTTGAATAAGACATGTGTTCTCCATTACTTTTCATTTGATTTGAGACAGTCATTACTCTTGCAAAGTACTCATCAACAACTTCATCTTCTTTCATTGAAAGTACCTCAAACTCTCTCCTTAGGGTCTGTAGAAGAGATCTCTTCACCCTTTCATTTCCTCCATAATTTCTCTTCATTGATTCCCATATGATTTTGGATGTTTTGCGATCCAAAATCTGCTCAAACACCACACGTTCCAAGGCTTGAAACAGGTAGTGCTTTACCTGATGATCCTTTATCTTCATCTCTTCCAGTTCCTTTTGCTGCACTGTAGTTAGAACCACACTCTCAGCCGTTTCAATGTAACCATCTTCTATCAGATTCCATAATTCCTTTGCTCTTAAGAGATTCTCCATCAATTCACTCCAATGATCATAATGACCATCGAAGTGAGGTATCTTGATGAGTGCTTTGTCGTCGCTCATGTTTGTTTCTCTCTTGCTCTTTGATCAATTTGTTGTTTATGGATCTGATACCAAATGTGATTGCAGTTTCAGATTAGGTTCAGAATATAACAAAATAATCTGATTTCATTAACAAGCAAAGAGTATATTATATAAAGCAAAAGGGAAATAACTGAAACTAGCTAAAAACCAAGAGAATGAACTCCACTAAACTCTACTAAATAGCTAAAGAATAAATGAATAATTGACTTATTCCAAGAAGTGGAACACGTCTTTAGGTAGCCTACTTCAACACAGTAACACTTTCATGACCAAATTCAATAGCCAAAGAGTGTTAGAATTCAAAATTTTGTCGACCAGTCTCTATGTACTAGCACGTCGAGTAGAGATAAAGAAATAGAAGGGTGAGCAAGTCTTTAATAATTTAACCTTTGTGACCGTTAGTTACTTAGGCCTATTGAAAATGCTTATAATAAAGTTTAGCCATATGGAGTATTTGTAGTGTGCTGCTGTAGAATTTTAGGACTATGGTCCGAGTTGAATAAGAGAGGTCTGAATTCACACGAGTGTCCTAAAATTACTTTTTAATACCATATTATTAGGCATCCAATGAACAGGTGTGAGAGCAAGATTTCCCTCACACCGAATTTGATTAGAATTTGTGAATAGAAATGTATTTGCTTTATTGAATCTCTTAAGTGTTTACAATATTCTCTCAATGATATGCTAAGTTTTACAAAGGATTTTTGGTCCACTCTCCGACCTCCACCTAGACTACTTATAGGGCTCTCTTTGCGGCTCCCCCTCGTATCCCTCGTACTCGATGTGTCTTTAGTGCTCCTGATCTGCCGTTACGTTTTTTGAACTTCTCCTCATCCTCATTCCAGTCCGCTCTCTTTGCTCCTTTGGATACTCCGCGCACTGGGCTTTCTAATGAGTTGAGACGGCCCACGCAAACTCTGCTCGGGATGGGCTTTGCCGGCCCATTATTCACTTCCCCTTGTTCACGGGCCTCAAGTGCTTTGCTTCGTACATATCCCCCTCTGCTCACCGTGCTCTCCACGCACTGAGCTTTCTCTGCTCACCGCGCACTCCGTGCACTGAGCTCTCTCTGCTTACCGTGCTCTCCACGCACTGAGCTTTCTCCGTGCACTGAGCTTTCTCCGTGCACTAAGCTTTCTCCGCTCACCATGTACCCCGAGCGCAGCTGGGTTTGAGGTGGGCTGCTTCAGCCCATTCCTATTTTCTCCTCACCATGATCCAAACCGATCCCACTAATTGACCCAAGCCAATTAGTGCACCCACATTTTGCCCCCCATTCTACCAATGGAAACTTTCCTTTGGTGGAATCTTTATTTACCTGCCATCATGAGGTTTAATGATCACCGGGCGAGGATCGGGGCGGATTTGGTGGTAGAGACGAAGCTAGAGATTTTGATCCTGAAATCATGATCCCTTGATTCACTCCTCTGCTCTACTATTTGAGGCAGTGAGGCCGCACAGTTTCTCACTTTCACTCCACCGTCCTTCTCGATTCTTATACAGGAGTTCCAACTTCACTCACTAAGGCTACGTCATAGCTCCTTACTGAAGATTATTGCGAGGTATTCACTCTCTTTTTCTCTCTAGAGTATCTTCCTCGTTTTTCTGTGTGTTCATGAGCTCTAGTAAATTTAGTTGAATTTTTGGTAAGAATAATCCATTTTGCGATAGATTTCTTGCGGAAAACTGTTTTTTGTCTCCCACTCCATCATCTTTTGAATCAAACTTTAGTTCCGAGACAATTTTTCTCTCTCTTTTTGATCTTTTTCTAACTTTGGTAACCCCCTTCTTTAGCTACTCGGTGGGTACAATAGGATGGTGCATTCCGGTACGCTGAAGGCTAAGGCCACTGCCGAGAGTTTTGGCTTGGCAGAAGCCAAGGGGAGGATTAAGGCTCTTTCTTCTGAGCTGGAGTCTCTTACTGCCGAACAAGAGAAGAACAAGGATTTAGTCAAGCAGGCGAAGGGGAGCTTCAACAACATTGCCCGACTTGTGTACAAGCTGAACCGCTGCCAGATCTCTCGTGATGGCTACAAAGGGAAGTTTGACCTTGCAATGCAAAATATTTATGATGACAAGGCTGCTTTCACTGCTCAGCTCGAGGAAGCTGAAGCTTGCCTTCAAGAGGCAGAGCGGCGTGCTTCTGAAGAGGAAGCTCGCGCTTCTGTAGTTGAGGCCAGAGCTGATGCTTTAGCCGATACTCAAGAATCGGAGTCCCGGAGAGCTGTCATGGAAGCTAAGAAGACGATTGGCGACCGGGTCCGCATGTGCGTTCATATACTTTATTTCGTTTTCCCTTTCATGATATGATTCTTTTGGTGATTTCCTAACTTTTACTTTGAATAGGTGAGGCTACACCTTGTTACTCGGGACGCTGCCCTTGATCCTTTTGCGCGAGCTTACGAGACTTTTTCTAACATCGAGATTCTTGAGGAGATTGTTCGAGGTGGTATTACGGACTTCCAGGCCGAGCTGGAGGAAGTTTTCGCTGACACGGAGTCTTTTATGACTGCTTTAGCTGAGGCCGACGCGAAGGTCCCTCCGCTTGACTTAGACAACTTTGTAAAGATCATCCTAGGCTCCCCGTCTCCTTCTCAGGTTGCCGTTGCTTCCCCTGTTGCTGATGTTTCCGAGGCTGCACTCGATGAGTTTGGGTCGAACGTAGGATTCTCCATGGAGGAGTTCCTAGCTGAGACAACGCCGACCACAGAGACGGAGTTACCACCTACCAAGACCTTGCAGCCTTTGGAGGTAGAGGTACCCCGCACTGAGGCTTCGCAGCTTGCGGACGCAGAGGATGGCTGCACTGAGACTTCTGAGCCTACATATGCGACGTAACCCCGCACTGAGATTCCTCCATATTTTGTAGATGATCCCGCGCTCCCTTAGGAGTATTTTTACTTTCAGTTTCTTATCAGACTTTGTTATTTCCATTTTATGTACGTCTGCTTGGGATGACCCGATGTCTTTTGTTTGGAACCTACTACGTTGGATTCCTTTGATTTCACTCAGGATGGCCTGATGCTTATCTTATTCTACTAAGTTTTTATCTTTTCCTTAGCGTTATTTGCCTTAGTAGATTTTTAGCTCTTTTAGTCTTTTTCGGGTTGGGTGGTGACTTAATTTTTACACCTTGCCCCCCTGACTTTTGTCGAGCTGATTCTTTTTCAAGGGGTGAATATTTAGTGTTAGACATAGATTTTATCCTTGTCCCCGAACTGGGGTTACCCCGAGCCAAGTTGAACCGTTATTCACCGCTCGAGTAAGTTAGTGCATTTTTGTTTTTGAAATTTAACTTTTACGCTAGATTACGCTCAATGCGACTATTGCCTCATGGGCTAAGCTCAACCCGCCCCGAACTAAGTTAGTGCGTTGTTACTCGTATTCACATTGTTGTTCACATGTTCTGTTTTGCACGTAGCTTACAGTTAAGTTTTTCCACGCTGTGGTGGTTTAAGGGGTTGGCTTCTGCTCGTGGCTCGCAGCGGGTCGCGACACCGCCGCAGTGGTTTTTTTGTTTTTGTTTTTGAATGAACGCCTTGTGAAACGAAAAGAAACTTTTATTCATTCTCAGGAATCCCGCGCTGGGGTTTACAGAAGAAATCTTAGAGAACTGATGATACAAGTTTTTGCTTCGATTTCGCACATTTTTTAGTAGTAATCTTTGAGGTGCATTGCGTTCCACGATCTTTGCACCAACACTCCATCCTCCGATTCCAGCTTATAGACGCTGTACTGCACTACCTTGGTTATCCTATAAAGACCTTTCCAAGTGGTGCCCAGCTTTTCGGCACCGTACTCCGCTGTGTTGGAGAAGACTCTTCGGAAGACTAAATCACCTAGCTCGAAACGACGCACCTTCACCCGTGTGTTATAGTGACGTGCCACGACGTGCTGATAGTTTTGTAGCCTTATCATTGCGGCATCACGTCTTTCGTCTATTAGGTCTAAAATATCAACTAGCATCTCGTCATTTTGTTTCAGATTTATAATGTTTACTGCCCTCCTGAGGCTTGGGACTGCCGCTTCAGTGGGAACCACCGCTTCCATTCCATAGACAAGAGAAAATGGTGTTTCATCTGTTGTTTTTCGTGGTGTGGTTCGACACGCCCACATGACACCATGGAGTCCATTTGCCTAGCCTCCCTTGAAGGCTCCTAATCTTTTCTTCAGGTTGCTGAGTAAAGTTTTGTTTGAGGCCTCCGCTTGTCCATTCCCTTGGGGATACCGCGGGGTAGACTTGCTCAACCTTATCTTCCAGGTCGCACAGAATGCCTCGAACTTGTTTGAGATGAATTGCGATCCATTATCAGTCATGATCTCATAAGGTAGCCCATGACGACATGTGATGTTTCCCCATACAAAATTCTGTACCGACACCTTGGTAACACTCTTGAAAGCTCCTGCCTCTATCCACTTAGAGAAATAATTAGTAAGGACTAAGATGAACCTCGCCCCTCCTATGGATGGGTGTAACGGCCCAACGACGTCCATAGACCACCGCATAAACGAATATGGAGAGGAGATAGAGGACAAGAGCTCCGCTGTCCTGTGGATTAACAAAGTATGCCTCTAGCACATTTCACATCACTTGGCGTACTCCTCACAATCCTTCGCCATCGTCAGCCAGAAATATCCTTGGAGTTTTTTTTTAACACCAAGGTCCGCCCTGGTGAATATGACCCGCACGGATCTTCATGTACTTCTCGAATAATGGTTTCAGCCTCCTCCGGACCAACACACGCTAGGTAAAGTCCTGCCATGCTCCGCTTATACAGGATACCACAGACAACGCAAAATCTCGCGCTTTGGACCTTTAGCTTACGCGCTTGCCACTTATCTTCAGGAACCTTTTCCGTAGTGATGTATTCTTCTATCGGACTTCGTCAATCTTTAATTTTCTCATCGTTATGAGTTGTCCCCCAGTTCGCCTCGGGTGAGACTTCAAGGTTCTCCATCTCGAGTAAAGCGTCAAGATCCTTCATCCCGAGCAGAGTTTCAGGACTCTCCACTTTGAGCTGAGCTTTAGGATTCTCCACCTTGAGTTGAGCTTCAGGATCCTTCACCCCGAGTTGAGCTTCAGGATCCTCTACCCCAAGTAGAGCTTCATGACTGTCCACCCCGAGCTGAGCTTCATGATTCTCCACCCCGAGCTGAACCTCAGGATTCTCCACCCCGAGCTGAGCTTCAAGGTCCTCTACCCTGAGCCGAGCTTCAGGTTTCTCCACCCCAAGCAGAGCTTCAGGATTCTCCAACCCGAGCAGAGCTTCAGGGTTCTCCACCCTAAGCTGAGCTTCAAGTTTTTCCACCCCTAATCGAGCTTTAGGATTCTCTACCTTGAACAGAGCTTCAGGATTCTCCACCACGAGCAGAGCTTCGGGATTCTCCACCCCGAGTAGAGCTTCAGAATTCTCCACCTCGAGCTGAACTCCAGGATTCTCCACCCTGAGCTGGGCTTTAGGATTATCATCCTTTTTTCTATTCGACTCTTCTAATGCTCGTCTTCTCATCTACCTTGTCTGGATAGCCATAATAGGATTATTACTTGATATACTTGGCTCTTAGATTGTCTCCACGGTTATCATTCTTCTAACCAATGGATTTGAGGTAGACGCCAGCATGGCCAACGCATTTGCCGAGCTGTTTTCTCCTTGCGGTATTTGCGTTAACTCAAAGCTGTCGAATTGTGATATGATGCTTCGAACCAATGCTACATACGCCTCCATCCTGGCATCTTGAGCTTTATAATCTCCACTTACTTGACTAGTCACGAGCTGAGAGTCACTCCGCGCTCGAAGCTCTCTGACGCCGATCCCAAGTGCCAGCCTTAACCCCGCGATTACTCCGACTCATTGTTTGAGGCGTTGAATGCCAGTATGTAGGATTGTTTAATTACTTCCACGGATGGGGACTCCAACCAAACTCCCACTCCAGACTCGGCTCTGGTGGAGGAACCGTCTACATGGAGCTCCTAAGCTTGACCTGGTGGGGAACCTCCTTGACCCCCAAGCGGAAGCTCGATAAGGAAATCTGCTAAGACTTGTGCCTTTATACTTAGAATATTTATGTACTCTATGAGATATTCACTTAGTGGCTGAGTTGTCATCACCATGATGATGTGATTGAAAGTATGGACGGATTTTCCGAGCCAAGACTACCACTGCGAGGGCAAGTTTCTCCGCCATGGTGTACCTTGTCTCCGCCGAGACCAGACTCTTGCTTATGTAGAAGACTGGTTTCTGTTCTCCCCCTTCTTCCCGTATGAGCACTCCACTCACTGCGGCTGCATTGACTGCTACGTACAAAAATAAGGGTTCCTCGAGCACTGGCTTTGTCAGCACAGGTGGATGTGCAAGGTATTCTTTCAGTCGTGTGAAGGCATCCTCACACTGATCATCCCACACAAACTTCTTGTTCCCCTTCAGAAGTTGGAAAAAGGGAAGGCACTTGTCTGTCTATCGGGAGATGAATCTATTTAGGGCGGCATTGCGCCCGATTAAACGTTGCACTTCCTTCAGTGACTTCAGGGATAACATCGGGAGTACCGCTGTTATCTGATGCGGGCTAGCTTTGATCTCTCTTTCAGTGACTAGGTACCCCAAGAATTCCCCCAAGGTGACCGCGAAGGTGCTCTTCTCAAGATTCAACTTCATCCTATATTGATTTAACGTTTCAAAACAATTCGATAGGTGATGAACATGCTCATCAGCCTCTACAAATTTGACAAGCATGTAATCCACATACACCTCCATTGTTTCCCCGAGCTGGGCGGAAAACATCGTATTCACCAGTCTTTCGTAAGTCGCGTTAGCATTCTTCAACCCGAACGGCATTACCTTGTAACAATAAATTCATCTGTCCGTTATAAAAGACGTCTTCTCTTGATCGTCTGGATGCATCCTGATCTGATTGTAACCAGAGAAAGCATCCATGAAGGAGATTAGTTGGTTTCCCGCCGTGGATTCTACGAGCCGATGGATGTGTGGGAGGGGAAAGCTATCCTTAGGACAAGCTTTATTCAAGTAAGTGAAGTCAACACAGATTCGCCACTTCCCTTTCTTCTTTTTGACAACCACATGATTAGCTAGCCATTCGGGGTAATGGACTTCTCGATAGAACCGTCCGCCAAGAGTTTCTCCACCTCGTCATTGACAGTTTGAGATTTTTCAGGACCAAGTTTTTGTTGCTTCTGTTTGGCGGGTTTGTATGCAACATCAACATTCAGCTCGTGGGAAATTACTTCAAGATCAATTCCTGGCATATCGCTTGTTGCCCAAGCGAAGGTTCTCTTGTTACTCTGTAGGAATCGTACTAACTCCCGCTTCAGCTCTCCCTTTAGCCGCACACCAATTATCACACATTTGGTAGGGTCAACGTCTTCAATTGGTACCCGCACCGTGTGACTTTGGTGACGCTCTCCAGCAATGCTTCTGTCCTCATTGGGGTCATCGTCGTTCTATAGGTTTCCAGAGGATTCGCCATCCTATGGTACACCTGCAGAGCTCTGTAGTTGCTATTAGACTCTATTCTTAAGTCCAGTCATGTAGCATATGCAAGAGTTCTTCTGACTTCCTTGCAGAGTCCCTACCCCATTGCTGGTTAGGAACTTTACACACTGGTGATAAGTGGATGGTATCGCCTTCATCTCATGCAGCCAAGGTGTACCTAAGATCACATTGTACACAGCAGGACAGTCCACCACCGTGAAATCTATCATCTTCAACACTCTGCATGCAGACATAGGGAGTCGCACTGTCCCTAGAGACATCTCGGTTGTCCCATTGAATCCTGTTAGAGGATTTGGGGGACCTCTCACCTCCGCTCTCTCGATCCCCATGCGTATCAGGGTTTCAAGGAACAACACATCCACAGTGCTTCCAATATCAATTAGGACCAGTGAAACCTCACAATTGGCCCCATTGTCAACCTGGACCACCAAAACATCGTCATGTGGAAGGTCTAGCTGCGAAGTATCACTCTCAGTGAAGGTAATTTTGTAGCTCAGGACAGGGGTGAATCTAGCCTTCCCGAACTCAGCTCTTCTCACGTGGGATTTGATTGAACGTACTGAATCTTGGCAGTGCCTCGATCCCCCCAGGATGGAGTTTATCCGCTTATTCTTGGAATATTTAGAGGTCTATGCTCTCTCTAGGCTGTGGGTTCGCTTCGGTGTCGGCTCCTGGTCACAGTCCTCTGCAGCCTCCATCTCATGCCTAACTTTTTCCAAGTTGATGTTCGCTCCTGCTAAACCGTCTTGCGTAAGTTTATTACTTATGAAACTTTTAAGCTTGAAGCACTCATGTATGGCATGTCCATTGCATTTGTGGAGTTCACAGTAGGCGTCCGGATTACGCCCCATCATCCTTGATCCGTCTTTGCTAGGGGATCTCTTCCTCTCTTTTTCTACATTGTAAGAGTGCGATCATCCACTTTCACTTCGGGTCTCCCTGCTATCCTTCTTTTCAAACTTCCTCTGTGTGAATCCCACCTAAGAACTCTTAGTGGGGTTCTTTAATTTCTTTGAGAGAGCCACGTTTTCTTTTTCCACGGCGATCCAATTCGTGGAGCGGTGAAGGGCATCCTATATGGTTTCCGGCTTATGAATAGTCAAGTCGAAGCGAAACGGGAACTCATGCCAAAGTCCATGTTTCAGTGCGGCTAGCGCGGTGGACTCACTGACTCTAGTAAATTTTTCCTTGACGGTTTTGAAGCGCTCAATGAACTTTCGCAGAGGTTCCGTTAGACCTTGTATCACCGTCCACAGGTCGGCATCCGAAGCGCCCTTCTCCATGAAAATGGAATAATGCTTCACGAACGCCACTGATAGCTGGGTGAAGCTATCAATTGACCCAGACTCGAGTTGCAAGAACCACTCCAGAGTGGACCCAGTAAGGTTCTCCACAAACAATCTGCACTACCCCGCATCCTTCTCTTCCTCACTGAAGTGATCATGTGCGCCTTCGGATCAGATTTTCCTTCATAGAGGGAAAGTCTGAGCTTCCTGGTCTCCTTTATTGTCTCTTCTGCGATACGTAGGGTGAACAGTGTTCTCTCCATCACCGCGATTACACGATCGATCTCCGGTGCCGCGCTCGACACGCGGTGCACCTTCGATGTCATAGCGAGCAGCTCCGCATGTGCCTTGACAATTGACCGACGCAAGCTTTTGTAGTCTCCCGCACCTGGGCTAGAAGGGAGCTCACAAGTCTTGCTTGTTGTACCCCAATCTGAGCTTGGAGTGTTTAAGACATCGTTTCCACCAGGGGGAATAGAGCCACCTCCTCCAAGAGAATTTTCTGGGGGGGTCAGAGTTGTTCCCACCAAGAATAAAACCCTGAGGTCCCGGTTGGGTCCGGCTCACAGATCCTCCTACTCCGACGGGATCCTCACCAGGGAGGTTTGTCGTTGTCACTGGTGGGGGCAGATTCCTCTGCGTTCCCAACCGCACCTCCATCTCGTCTGGGGACTCGCGAGGGTCGCCAACTGGGTTGTCACATTTTCCTCGTGACTGTTGAAACGAGCAGCGAGTGCATCACTTGATTCTTTCTGTCTTTCGACGGAACTCACCAGGGTCGCGAGCAGAGTTTTCACCTCTGCTAAAGCATCAACAGTTGGATTGTTCACTGATGGATCCATTTCTTCTTGTTAGGTAGGGTGACTTCTTCAGAAATTTCTTCGAGTCCCCACAGACGGCGCCAAAATGTGAGAGCAAGATTTCCCTCATACCGAATTTGATTAGAATTTGTGAATAAAAATGTATTTGCTTTATTGAATCTCTTAAGTGTTTATAATATTCTCTCAATGATATGCTAAGTTTTACAAAGGATTTTTGGTCCACTCTCTGACCTCCACCTAGACTACTTATACGGATCTCTTTGCGGCTCCCCCTCGTATCCCTCGCACTCAATGTGTCTTTAGTACTCCTGATCTGCCGTTACGTTTTTTGAACTTCTCCTCATCCTCAGTCCAGTCCGTTCTCTTTGCCTTTGGAGACTCCGCACACTAGGATTTCTAATGAATTGAGACGGCCCACGCGAAGCTCTGCTCGGGATGGGCTTTGCCAGCCCATTATTCACTTCCCCTTGTTCGTGGGCCTCAAGTGCTTTGCTGAGCACAAAGCCACCTTTGCTCACCGTGCTCTCCGTGCACTGAGCTTTTTCCGCTCACTGCGCTCTCCGTGCACTGAGCTTTCTCCGCTCACTGCGCACTCCGCGCACTGAGCTTTCTCCGCTCACTGTGCACTCCGCGCACTGAGTTCTCTCTGCTCACTGTGCTCTCCGCGCACTGAGTTTTCTCCGCTTACCGTGTACCCCGAGCGCGGCTGGGTTTGAGGTGGGCCGCTTCAGCCCATTCCTATTTTCTCCTCACCATGATCTGAACCCTACCCACTAATTGACCCAAGTCAATTTGGGTCAATTAGTGCGCCCACAACAGGCTTGAGAAAAACCTTGTATAGCTATCTCTCGATAAAAAGAAATATGACCAACGGTAGTTCGAACATATATATACAATTTTTTTTTTTTTTTACAGAAGTTGTATGCTCTTACTTAGTGTTTATATTTTAATGATTAGTAGAGCATGAAGCAATAATATGAGAAAATTATCAAACAATTTAAAAGTTTTATTTTAAAATATAATATATAACCAATATATTAAATAATTGTATGTCATAAGTTTTTTTTTATATTTAAATTATTAGATTATAATTTTGTAAGTTGAAAAATAATTAATAATACGTTAAAGTTAATGTACATAATTATTTTTAAAAGTATTTATATCAAATTAATATAATAATTTTATTACAGAACTAAATTTTTTATTTTAAATAGACATTTATATTTTATAATCATAATAAAATAAATTTTGTTCAAAATTTAAATGTTTATGAAATAAAACTTTTAGTGTCATTACCAAAATTGTTATACTAATTTAAAATTAAATATAAATATTTTTTGAGATTAATTATCAAAAATAAAATTAATTTTATGATTTTTAAAAAAGATGTTGAAACTCAATGCTCTGGAAATTCTTATTCTATGAACATAGAGGGAAGCACATTCACGACCAGATTTTAATCTCTCTCTTCTCTCTCTCCAATCTCTCTGTTCTTGGCCACGCTCTTACTTTCCTCCACCGGCGCCGGCGGCTGACCTTGGCCGTCCGGCGTCGCCTTTTACTTTTCTTTTATCTTCTTCTTCTTTTTTACCTTTTGGCGGTGATCATCTCTGCTATCGGGAATGAAGATTTTGTCTTCTCTCTTCTTCCCTCCATCTCTTTCTTTTACCCTTAGCTTCAACCACATGCAAGTACTTGGGCTTCTCCGATCTACTACTCCGACCTCATCTCCGGCGATGCTCGTTCCTTTGATGGGTTCGGGTTCTCTTTGGTGTATGGGGTTTCCTTCTAGTCTGATCTATCTTATGGCTACTTGCATGCGCTGGGTTAAGTCCATCGATCGAAGGTGGATTCGGGTTATTGGGGAGGATAGTTGGGGTGATGAAGTTGGCGATCTCCTTCTTGGTCTCTCGGAGAATTTTGATTCCGGCGCAGCGGTTCAAGCAATGGTGGTGGTGGTGTCTTTGTCTGATCGTGTTTTCTTCCTCGCCGACGGGTGTGAAGCTTTTGAAGTTTCGGTAACGGCGACAGGCGGCGTAGGGAAGAACGATCTGACAGCTAGGGCACCATTACACCTTTTGGGCTCGGTAATGGGCCGTCAAATAATCTCTGCGAGGCCCATTTCCATTTTCCTAAGCCCAATTGCTAATTTTCTTTGTTTATGTAATTATGTTAGTCTTAACTTTTTTAATTATGTCAACTTATTGTATTTAGTTAGGAAAAAGCAATCTCGGTTGGGTCTTCAACCGGTACGTCAATTCCCGACATATCGGGTTAGTTTCTGTAGGTCTAGAAAGTTTAATCTTTCTAAAAACCGTCGTCCTTCGGAACTTATTCGACTCCATTTTGGAGTAATCTTATCCTCTCAATATGAGAGCATTTGCCTCTTGGCAACTTTGTACCTTCCCTTTGTGGGAGTTGTATTACCCTTCCTGGGTTTTATTTCTTCTTAATCTAATATACAATATATGTTGACAAAAAAAAAAAAAAAGAGGGAAGCACATTCATAGTGCATTTGCATCTTCTAAATGCACTTTAAAAATTTTTTTGTCCAAATTTGATTGGATAATAATAGTATTATGTTTTCCTAAATGTTTGTCAATTAAGACCTTATATTAGTCCCATGATGTTTTATCCGTCATCTTTTTATCTTTATATACTCTTTTTATTGTGTAAAGAATGTCACTTTAGTTTTTTTCGCATAAATTAAAAAGTTAAGTTTTTAATAAATGTTGCATTATGTATTCTCAATCATCTACTGACAAAATAAAACAGTTATTTTATTGATAAAAAAATCAAATTTATTAAATTTTTGCATTGACAACCTAAAATGATAATATTTGTAATAAATTATTAAAGTTAAAATGATGAAATCATTGTATATATAATTGTGTATATAGATATTGATAAAATTGGAAATCACACGTAAGGAGTGACATATGGGCCTGAATCCATATATATATTTCAATTGACACACAACATAGTTATCAGAAATAGTTTTCAGAAAGAAAAAAAAATCCTCTGTGCATTTGTGGATTCGTATTAAGAAAAAAAAAACGAGCATATTCATCTGGTTGACAAAAACGTCATATGATTAACATTTTGCCCCCACACACTTTGAATTTATAACCTGTTTCTGATTGGCACGAAATATATGGTTTTTCTTTCTTCTTTCCATAGACTATTTTTATAATTTACTTCTCATAATAATCAAAGATTCGATTAGGTATAAGTAAATAAATCCACCTTACTCTAATTACTGAGTTCCTTTAAATTGTAAACCATTAAACACAATTTTGTGTAAATTGTTGCTTAAACAGTTAGGAAAACGTGCCTAAATATGATAAGGCGTTATTAATTATGTTTCTCTGGAATTCAAAATCTTAAGAGTTTAAAAATTAATTTTTGGGTTTGGTTCTCAATTAGAGTTAAAAATTTATTTCTAAGGGAGATGATTTAGTTTTGAGGGATTTAAGATTTAAATTTAAGGTTTTAAAAACTATTATAAATTTGTGGTTATTTTGGAATAATTTTTTTTGTGGTATCTAAAAATAGTTTTAAAATATGTGATAATTTTGTAATATATATATATATATATATATATATATATAAATTTAGGGTTAAGAGGGCGTTAATTGTGTTAAGAACAAGCATATGGCTTTCTAGTATAAATTTACATTATGTCGGTCGGAGAGATTTACAAGCAAACTTTTGTATAAAATGTTAAGGTTCGATGTGATACACGTGGAGGAACTAAACCAAACTCGAAAAGTAACTTAATTAACTCTGATTAATTGAATGAGTCAATGTCAATGTCAACGTCATCAAGCGTAAATGAAACTAAAAAAATGATTCCGTTAAGTGAGGAAGACTATATGAGTTTCGAGCTCCCAACTAGTAACTACAAACCGACTTATTGTTGGAAAAGTGATCGCCTAAGGTATTATTCCACGTTGATTTCTAATTAATAAATATCCACGTACAGCTTAGCTTACGTATAGTATGTATTCTCCACAAAATTTGTGCACCACTTGAATTGAATTAAGATGGTTGCATCATGCATGATTGTGAGTTACAAAATTTTACATGTACATTTAACTTATACAAAGTGTCATAAATATATATACTATTAAAGGGAGAGCATATATTTGTAAGTGGTCAAAATAAATCCTATATTTACTAAGAATGCCATTGAGTTTTAATTGAAATCGAAATTAGTTTTAAAAAATGAAGGGCATTTTGGTAATTTAAATCCTCTCTGGCGCGCGGATCTTACCTGGTTGCGGGTCGACCTGGTTTTTTTTAAAAAAAAAATTCGAGATGAGTCAGGTTCAATTCCCAGAATTACGATTTTAAGGAGAATTTACTTAGTTTATCGGTTCTGCTTGTGCCTAAATTCAAGGAGAATTTATCGAACCTTAAGTTCGATTCTATTGTATCCAAAATTTTAAAAATTAGATCCGAAATATTAGTAAAACTTCCATAATATATTTATAATAATATTTTGTTTACATTGTTATCAAAGATTTGAAATAAATATATATACCTAATATCTATTATAACAATAATATCTAAACAAACCCTAATCGAAAAACCCATATTCTTTTTCCCTATAAATTAACATGAGTTTCTACAGAAATCATAACACCTCATTCAATCTACATATTCTATTGTTCATCACAATTCTACAAAACGTTGTTCTATAAAAATTCGAAATATTTCGGATTGCCTATATATTTATTTCGAAAGTCTATTGTTCATCACAATTCTTCAAAACGTAGTTTATTTTTTATTAAATTTCGTTTCGTTTTATTTTTAATTTTTGATTCTGAAATTTTTTCGATAATTTTCTTACATAAATATAATGTGTCCAACATCGAAGACAAACGACAATACTATCATGAATCAAGATAAAAAGGTATATCTCGAAATTTTATATGGTTTGTATATTATTTACATTTTAATTGAGTAGTAAACTATTGATAACGTCCGGTTTAGATAATCAGTCCCTCATCAAACGATAAAGGAAAAAGACTTCTTATCGATGTACCCGTTTCCTACGAATCTAAGGTATTTCAATATATATTTAGATGTTCGACATATATCTATACATTAAACCGGACTGCCAAATCTTATTAATAAAATTTAAAAGTCCATTTTTATATCGTTTATAACGTTTTTGTGTAGATAATCAATCCGTCATCGAACGATAAATTAAAAGGAATCCTTATCTAAGAACATGATTCAACTGAAACAAAGGTATTTCATATTATATATTCGGTTTAAATTTTTTACTAATCATATTTATATGTGGTTCTTATTTCAAAAAAGAACTCCTATCGTAACCGGCGAACAGTTGGAGCTATTAGCTAAAGTTTCTACTGCTGTGAAGAGATCCAAAAAAGAAATTGATGCGTATTACCAAGGTTGTATTTTTCATATTAAAGAATACCAGCAAGCATATGAGAGCTCTGAGCATCTAAATATGAGAATTGCTAAAAGAAATGCTAAGATATCTTTGTTGTATCGATTGGTGGGTTATCAAAATTTCGATATTGCAAAAGAATTGGATCATCAAGAGAAGAAAAAGGATGAAGCTGAAGAATTACTTAAGAAGATAGTCATCCCAAACATTGTTTACGACAAGATGGGACTCCCAAAATCGAGCAATTGATACTTTTACTAGTTTTAAATTTTAATTTTTTTTTGTTTTTTCGTTAAATTAACTTCCAAATAAATCTTTTAATATTTGTTTCTTTCTAATCATATATTTAAAGGTATTTTTAATGTATTATATATATTTAAGTATCTAAAAAATCAATGGACAAAATAAATTAAAATTGTTTTAAAATTCTTTTAAAAAAACGGGTCATACTCTTAACAAATATTTTAAAATTATTGCCATAATATAAATTCAGACTAATAAGTATATTATTTCTTAAAATTATAACAATAATTACTAAGGAATTTACCTAAGATATCTACCTAAATATCTTACTTACATTGTTATTATAAAAAGGTTGGTTTTTCGAACATATATTTCTAAAACCATCGACAAGAAATTAGGCAAGTATGGATTGTCCATATACATTTGTATCTTGACAATAAATTATTAAATCATAGATATTGTCCCAATTATAGGCATATCTAATATTCAAAAGTTTCATAAATCCTTGCTATTAATGGTTTATGCTTAAAAAAAAAAAAACAATATCTACACAATATATCAAAGATCTAATCGAAATATGTATAATAAATATTGTAAAAATGTAATCTTAGCAAAAAATATTTTTTAACCTCTTAATATATTTTGTTAAGATACACTATATTACTATTTTATGATTTTTATTCTAACCTCTTTATATATATTGTTAAGATATAGTGTATCTCAACAATATATTGTTAAATCGTACATAATAGAAATATTCTCAATAATTAATTAATTCGTATGGAACAACTTATGGATTCCTAATTTTCGAGCCTTTATAAATACATGTATAAACTTGCTACAATATTCATCACCCTTTTTCTCATAACTTATTCAATGGCTTCGAA
>OVBE01001399.1:0-37114 GCA_900406425.1 Iberis pinnata | reverse complement strand
GAGAGAGAGAGAGAGAGAGAGAGAGAGAGAGAGAGAGAGAGAGAGAGAGAGAGCATAATGTGAAACTGATTTATGGATTTGGTTGTTTTGTATTCCCGCCTCTTTAACCTTTTTTTTACCTCGACAAAGTAGTAAGAGTGGGCATAATGTGAAACTGATTTATGGATTTGGATGTTTTTGTGATACGACTGAGTTATTGATTATCATTCAACTGGGTTATTATAAAGTGCTTTTGTAGTTCTGAAAATTATGTTTCTCTTACCAATATACTGTTTCTTGTTCTAAGTGAAGTTATCTTAATAAATGACTTGTTTTTCTTTGTGTATTTCTGAGTTATTTTTTATATTATTACTGAGTTATGTTTACCTGATGACCGAGTTATGATTAATTTATGATTGAGTTACAATCGTGGTTATAACTTTAAGAGGTTGCATAAAATACTAGAATTACAAAATCTAAATAGTCAGAACGAAATTAAAATACAAACAAATAATGATAAAAAAACATAATAAAATATCCAGATAACAACCGAACAATCAAACATACAGACCACCATCAAACTATTCGAAGACCACATAAATCTCGTCAATATCTTCCATCATTAACCGAAAAAGAAATTTAAAACAAAAAATATTAATCCCGGATATAATGGATTTAAAAAAATATATTAAATACAAAAGCGAGTGAAATAATCGAAAGAGGAGTATCTGTAGGTCAGAGTCGCTCGTTGTCATACAAGAAGCGAACCATGTCAAGATCAACATTTGTAAATTTACAAAACTTATACATTATTTTCTTCCCACGTGTATGAACACTCATCACGTATTCATACTGATACCCGACTTTATGAGTAATTTTGTTTGTATAAATTGGTTTAGGAGATGGAGATCTTGTTGATACACAAGAAGACGCTGTCGAGGACCTAGCCATTGTAAACAGATTTATGTAGAAAATTTCAAAGAATATAAAATGTACTAGATTTGGGGTTTTCATAGCAAGAGCCAATATAAAATGTAGTCCCTATGTTTCTTTTTAATGGATGTTTTAGATTTAATTTTTTTTTTTAAAGTAAAGATTCTCATAATGATTTTGTAACTTTTAAAGAAAGTTTTTTTTTAAGTTTTCAAGATAGAGAGAGGGAGAATCGTCTTGTCAAAGTCAGATATTTTTGTCATGATTGAGAATTCCCGCATAGGGGTTGACCTCGGTAAAGTAATATCACATCATAGCCTCATAGCTGCGTAATAAACATAATTTTCCTTGGTCCTAAAAATTCATCGATATTAGTGCTCAGTCGTATTTTACATGTTTAATATATGTAGCAACTAAGTTATTGTTTATCATTCGGTTGAGTTATGGATCTTAAAATAATTGTTAGGATTGGGTTCCTTGTTATTGTTAGGCTGGTTTACAAACACATAAAGGCTGAGTTAAAGGCTAAATTAAAGATTACCTTATAGATACAAAAATGCTGATTTATTCTTACCTCGATAACGTAATAAGACATCATTACACGCCTCGTAATATTACACCGTAGCTGCAAAATACTCTGTTTCTTAATACTTGATTTTCTAGAGTTTTCACACATATTAAGAAAACAATAATTGTATTGTTTGTTCTCTCTCTTTAGCTCATTGTAATTGTATTTTCCAAATTTCAATGCTTTTGAAAAATAATAATATTATGAATAATTAAATTAATGAGTATTTTTTTTTATCTTAAGTGTGTGTAATGATTGTTTTTAGCCAAAAATTGTGATTGATTATTTTTGAGAAGATAAAAACATTAACTAAAAATTAAAATATCAAACTTTGTTAAACAAAAAATAAAACTTAGAAAGTCAAGTATTATGAAACAGAGGTAGAAAGACATCATAGTCGCGACAGAGAGAGAAAGAGAGAATCGTCGCGTCCCAAATGTAATATCACATAATAGCTGCGTAGTAAGACATCATTAGCCTCGATCTTAGAGCTCAGCCGTATTTTACACGGCTAATATACAGAACGGTTGGGATATTGTTTATCATCCGGCTGGGTTATTCTTAGGTGCTTAGACAGTCATAAATGAACTTACAGTTGAGTTATCTTAAATAAGGATTGGTTTTTCTTTGTGGATGTCTTAGTTATGAGTTTTACCTTACGACTGAGTTATGTTTACTTTTTAACTGAGTTATGGTTAATTTACGAATGAGTTATCTTGCTGGTAAATTTAAGAGTATGTGATAAATTATCGAAATTATGAATTCTAAACAGTCAGTACGCAAAATAAATTAAAACAACTAATGATAAATTTTAAAAAAGGAAAATAATATCCAGACAACGTTCCACTTGAAATTTAAAAGACCAAAACGAAAAAAGTTAAACCGGACAATCAAGAAACATACAGACCACCAGCAAACTGTTTGAAGACCACATAAATCTCGTCACCATCTTCCACCAGTAACTGAAAATGAAATTAAAAACAAAAACAATATTACTTTGCGGCTGATTTATTTTACTTTATGACTGAGTAATGTTTACAATGCGACTGAGTTATCTTCGTCGTAATAGAGATTAAGAGTTTTCATAAAATATTGAAATTATCAATTCTAACTGAGATTGCCAGTTCAAAAATAAAATAAAACAATTAATGATTAAACAACGGGAAATAATATCCAGATTACTGAAAGCTGGGTTTTTTCGTCTTTACTTAATAAATTAGTTATTTTTCCTACACGACTGAGTTATGGTTACGACTAAATTATGTTTACGAATGAGTTATGTTTACTTAATGACGGAGTTTTCTTCGTGGTTAAAAGTTATGGTTGCCTTCTGTTTCAATACGGTGGAGTTATTGTTTTTAATGTTTGAGTTACGAGTGAGTATTAACAATTATTATTATTATTATGTAACTTCCAATTATATAAACGCAAATTTATTATTACAATAAATGACTACTGAAAGAAGTAAATTACGACTGAGTTATGTTTAAGACTGAATTATGTTTACTTTATAGTCTTAAGTCAAAATCTGTTGTTCAACTTCAACGAAGCAGTATTAGTGTAATCGTCAGACTCAATTTTATCACCTTGTTTAGAACAAAATTTTTTTATAACACTTACAAGTTAACTTTAATTAATAGCATAACAAATAAAAAAAATAAAAAAATAAAAGATAGATGAACAAGAACTGTATCAGATCCGTTCACTTTTGTTTTCTGCATTATCGTTGATACAAAGATCCGCATGACTTTATCATGATTACAACCAAGATCGAGAACCACTTGACGAACCATCAATTTGTTGCTACCATTTGGAGCAACAGACATATCCATGATGCGGTGTGTAAACCAATGCATCTTCAAGAGGAAAGTAGGGAGGCTTTCCTCTATCCCATTGAAGTGGCTGAAAAAAAATTGGAAGAAAAGAAATTAGAACAAATTAAAGCCAATATAACATAACATAAAACTGAAATTTTCATTTGGTGGTTGCATTGGATAAGCAGCCAATATTACAATAAATATTTGGAGATTTGGTGCCTCTTTGGTGGTTGCAAAGGATAAGCAGGAGGGAAGCGGATTGCATGCGTACTGTTTGTGAGCAAAATCAAAATAGAAAAAGATAGATTGCATGTGTACTGTTTGTGAGGAATATCGAAAGCGTTAGATTAAGATGAGAGAAAGGCGAAGTGAAGAGAGAAAACACTGAGATAGATTAAGAGAGATATTGAGAAGTTGTGAGCAAATAAAGAGAGAAACAAAGAAATAAATAGAGAGATAATCGTCGCGTCAAAGTCATATATTTTTAATAAAAATCGTATAGTGACGATTTTTTGTATTAAAGTCTAGTTAAAAATAGTTTTAAGACTACTATATAGATAAATAAAAGCTGAGTTATTCTTACGTCGGGAAACGTAATAAGACATCATTACACGCCTCGTAAAATCACATTATAGTTGCGTAATCAGACATAGGGTTTGACATGACTACTGCAAGAAATAAATATGATGATATGTTAGATTAAATCTGAAGATGACTCAGATACTGATTGTTGAAGTAGAACGGATTTTCACTTATGACTATTAACCTTACATGCACACTTCACGTCAACTTGTACGTGTTATAAACAATCATGTTGTTCAGACACTTACATGTTGACCTCAAGTGAACATGTGAGGTTTATAGTCTTAAGTCGATATCCGTTCTACTTCAACAATCAGTATCTGAGTCAAATCTTCTCGTTTGCTTCAAAAACATATGTAATCTTCAATTTGTAGCTACCATTCGGACTGGCATTGAATACGATAGTGCATAACAAGCCGTCTTTCTAGTGCCCTCTTTGGTGGTTGCATAGGATAAGCATACAAAGTTACATTCAACAGTTGGAGATTTGGTGCCTCTTTGGCGAGAGGGAAGCATAAGTCTCGTGGTTAGAAGAATTTCGTTCTAATGGATATCTCTTGCATGCGTAGTGTTTGTGAGCCAAATCGAAATCGAAAGACAAAAATTAAGAGAGAGATTGTGAATTTGTGGGCAAAGTAAGAGAGAAACAGAGAAATAAATAAAGAGAGAGAGAGTAATGGGCTTGAAATCATAACATGAAGGAAGATATGAGTGATATGAAGTATGTCTTACATGTATGTCGAAGTTATCAAATTTAAAACGAAACTTACTGATGAGTATTCTTACTAAAAGGCTGAGTTTGAATTTGTATGTGATTGAATTATGTTTACTTTATGGCTAAGTAATGTGTACTTTACGACTGAGTTATGTTTACTATACGACTGAGTTATTTCCGTGATTATTTGTTTCTTGAGTGATTAAGGTAATTTTGAAAAGAGTTTCTTTCCTAAGAAGAAAGTAACAATAAAACCAAACAAAAACTCTTGTTCAACTTAATAATTACATGTATGGAAATAGTTATTGTCTCATCATCCCATTGTATACTTCACAGTCCAGCTTCTTGCATTTGCCTCGTACTGAAACCTATCCCTCCTGTATAGCACACCAATCTCTGCCACCAAAGGTTCTTCAAAATTGGGATCAGCCAACAACACAACAATGGAGCCCAAATCCTAATCAGTCAAGAAACATTGATCAATCAGTGAAGAAACATTGACTAATTACGCTCATACAGACATTACAAGAAAGTTTTCATAAATGGGACATGGTAAAGGCAGGGGACCATTTGGTGCCTCTCAACATATCCACGTTAATGGAGCCATTGCTGTTGATTTTTGGATGATACACCTTATTCTTGAAACACACCTACACATAACAACCAATCGTACACATGAGCAAGCAAGAGGATCACTTAATTTGCATAAACCAAGAACGAACCTTAGGTGGTTGCATCGGATAGTCAGCAGGGAAACGAATGTTAATTAAGAAAAGTCTGCCTTTATACGGAGTACCAGCTGCACTTATTAGATTCCTTCCCAATGGTAAATGTCATCTTCCACTGGACCTATAAGAAATTAAATTTCAGGCTTGTGTATATCTTAGGCTATAAATGTATTGAAGAACATGATAGCCTAACCGACTGAGCAGTGTGAGGGAGGATCAAGCCTCAAACTATTCAACTCTGAGTTAATCCTGCAACGCCCATATGCAATAGAGAGGTTGTGAATTTGTGAGCAAATAAAAAGAGAAACATATAGATAAATAAAGAGACATGGAGTAAGAGTGAAACGTCGCGATCTTTCACGCTCCCACGAATTTAAATTTACATGCATAATAAATAGGTCATTATGCGGTTAGGGTTATATAACCTTAATAAATAGGGTTATTGCTAATTGTATGTATGAGTTTAGCAAATCTCTTAATTACAAGATTTGCCATTGAAAATCCATATATGTCGTGATGACTGTATTTTATTTGTTCACGTGTCATGATGACTCATTTGTTTTGCATCAAAATTACTGATACATGTTTAATAAAAATATATATATCTGGTTTGTGACAATCATTATTAATACATGGTATTTTATTTTTATTAATAATATCTAAAATTATATATTTATATAATACGATTATTCAAAATTATTGTTCAAAAAATTTATATATTTATTAAAACTTATTATTATTATTATTATTATTATTATTATCGTAATAGTAGTATAGATATATACAAATTTTAAATATATGTAATATATCAAGATATACTCATATAAATCGAATATTCTAATATGGGATTTTCCGTTTAACTTTGATATGGTAACAATAATAAAAAATACTAATAATCGAAATATAATATATTAAAAAAATTATAACAACGATAAGTAAACTAAATATTTAAACCTAAAACATAATACCACAATCCATGTAGTTAACATCATAGCGGTGTGTGTGTGTGTTAGTTCGAAATAGGCATATTATTTTTCTTCTTTGAGTCGTAACAGTTCTTCTTCCAGATGAAGTGTTGATTATTTTTAATCTTTTCCAAAATATAAATCATGGAATCTATTTGGAAGCCTTAATCTCTAATGGATGACGATCTTCCATGACATCTATCTGAATTTTCATTAGCTTCATTATAGTTTTGTACCTTCTGGTTGTTGTAAACGTCTAATTCTAGAGGGAGTGTCGTCTATAGCATGATATTGGTTGGGATCTATTCTTAGGTTAAGAGATAAAAAGTTGAAAGATTTTTTCCATTTTTTAGGTTTTTTTATATATTATAAGTTGAAGTTTATTCGCGATCTATTGAATATATAAGTGTTTAAAATCATTTATATTTAATTTGGAAGTTGTAAAATGTCATTATACATATAATAAATGTATTTAGCATTATTCAATGTATTAGACGTATATGAATGTACAAAAACCATGTGTTCGGCTTTCAAAGTAAAGATTAATGTAACTTGCCAATATGACTGTTTGTATTATGCGGTTTAATTATATTTTTGATAAATAATTTTGATCATAGATTTTTGTTAATTTATTTGTTAATTTTATATGTTAATTCTGTGACTAATGCCTAATTATTATTTAACCAATATTTTATATTTATTCATTTTAATTATAATCTTTAAACTCATCTCAATATTATATAAAGCCCATATATTCTATTAGATAATATCATTATTTTATAAAGCCCATATATGGCAGAATATACTAATCATGTTTTTGTATAATGTTTTTGATTTATATTAATTTATATTATTTTTAAATTGTTAGACGAGATGAAAAAATTTTCAATTATTAATATAATAAACTATAATAATTTCACGATATTAAATTTATACATGTTTTTATATACTATATTTTATAATAATTGTTTTTTGAATATAAATTTTATGCATTATATAACTTATAATATGTATATATATGTTGTTAAATGTTCATATATATTAAAAAAATATTTTAAGTATAACGATCAAATTTTTATGAATAAATGTCGATAATTATATATGTTAATTTTTTCACTTTCTTTAGTTTTCTTAATGCCCGCGCATGGTGCAGGCTAACCAACTACTTCTATATAAGTATGTAACCCTATGTATATTTTTCTGTGATCTCACGTATAATCTTCAGATTTTCTATCTCTTTTCTGTTAATAAATCTTCTTTCGATTTCATATTTTTTGGTTATGATGGCAGACAAATATACGATCATTTCACCCAAATATCACATCATAGCTCCATAAGAAAACATCGTATCCGGGTTTGACCTCGGTAACTTTACAAGAAATCATTTGCCTCGTTATAAAAGTATCTCGATATTAATGTGATACGAAGAGGCGTGAATATTTAGCCAAATTTCCTAGGAAAAGTTATCTTATTAAACGACTGATAGTTTTTTGGTGCATGTATGAGTTATCAGACACATCATAATATATAACCCACCCACGATATAAATTAAATACTCTCTTTCATTCAAAATATTTTAACCAACCACAATGTATATCAAACTTACTTGTAAGACAACAAAGATCTCAATAACATTATCAATTTTGATTCAATAAAGTGGAAACATACATTTGATTAATCTTTGAGGTCTCCTGATTTATATGGCTACTTAACGGCTAGCTTAGCTTAACGACATAGTTAAGTTATATAAAATTTTGATAAGTATGGTTGAGTTATCATTTTGCAACGACCCAACCCTATTTTTCTTACTTGGCCGAATGAGGTTCAATTTAGACTTAGCCAATTTCATGCAATTTTTAACAATTCTTTCAGAGTTCTGAAGTAATGTATGTGCATTTTATAGATAGATTCAAACAATTCCAATATAATCTACCAGTTTTATGCAAAGGCTAATACATTGTATAGAACTATCCAATCAATCTACCCAACATATACAATCCACCATCCTTACTTCCTTAGCCTTGATTTTGCATGTTGTCTCATTCCTTAGCGACACTTGCGACAAGACAAAGACTAATATTCACTTTGGCTGTGATTAGTATTCTCCTTCGTCATCGATACATTTTTATATCTTCCGTCAGCCAAGATGTCTATTGCCATCTTCACCCGTATACCTTGAATATTTCCATCGTTTATCCCATCAATAAATACACCAAGCGCTAGACATATGACAAACTTTAATGAATACACCCCACAATCACCGCTTTTTTTTATTCTGCAGAATGTAGTCGCCTTTCCTCCTTCGGCACGAAAACTATCGCCCCTTAGGTTTTCGTAGATCGTGAGGAACAAACTCGTTCATCATCACTGGGATCATTTGCATTAGCGGTTTAAATGCGTCTATCACTCTCTTATCACTTACGAGTGTTAACTCTCCCATGATTGGGTCATAGACATCAATCTTCTCATTCAGCAGATCAACATGATACACCACCCAATGATTGCCTCCAATATTATGTACTTCGTACAAGTGATCCACATCTTGTATTCACTTCAATTTTGTCTGTAAATCCGTTGGAAACATGTCGTTTACTACATCTCGATAAGTATTATGAAATTTGTAGCATTTAGGTTCCAGCTTGAACATATCGTAATGGAGTTTCATATGATTTTGGAACAAACTATCAAAAAACGCAATGCATGGTGAACATAATGGGGAGGGATCTTGCATGGACCTTCAGATGAGAATTCTAAGATACACAGCAAGATGTTGTACAAAGAGGAGTAAAATATCATACCCCAGTCATCAAAGAGTAAATATCTCAGTCACCTAAGTAAAATTACACAGTCGTTAACTAATTAACTCGGCCGTCAAGTAGACTTACATTATCAAACAACCATCCAAAATCGAGCTTTGGCCATTAGTCCTTTCAAGGGCTATAACGTTGAAGAACGAACCCTCATATTCAGCTTGACATATATGGCTTGCCCTTGTACAATTAAACACAACTCAGTTTATGCAGAGAATGATGACAGAGTTATCAACAGATGGTGTTAAGGTCCATACTTGCCCTTCAGGAGTACTTTTGGAGATACTTGACCCACTTGGAGATAAGAGAATCCTTTCCTCCCAAAGATATTTTATTCTTGCCAACCTCAAACTTTCCTCTTTATCGTCTTCAGATTCCCCCAACATTTTGTGCTAAATTAGTTCGTTCCCTAGAACAACCAAACTGTCATTTGTAGTCTCTTCCGACTTTATATTTATTTTGATTACATTCTCTTGAGGTTTCGTTGGCTTTATTGGAGCATGGTTCTCATTCTTTATCGCATACTTCTTTTTCTTAAACTCAGCATCTTTATGTTTCTTTAACTCAACCTCATTCTTCTTTTGATTCCTCTTTAACTCATCCGTCTTTTGATCAACGATGTTATTCGTAGCTTCTTTCTGTTTTCTGTTGCGCCTCTTCAAGGGTCCCTTACCAGGAGAAAGACCAATGAAATCAACGGTCTCACCGAGATCAACAAACGCCTTCGCCAAATCCTTCTTCACATCATTTTCCTTGGCAAATTTATCTTCCGAATTTAGTTTAGCCATAAGACCTCCGGTTTTTGCCTCACCAAGCTCCAAGGCCTGACTTTGTTTCCCCGCCAAACCTTTTGCAGGGGTCTTAGCGTTGGGTTGCGGAAGTTGCGAATTTCATCGAAATCATCGTCAGTGACCTTTGGAGTGTCTCGACGTCTATTACGGATGTTATGAGCCTGTTACTCGACTAGTTTCTTTTGTTCAACCCAGACAATGTTTTCTTCTTCTTTCGTCATGGGTTTGTCGAACTTACGATCTTTCCGAGCCAAGCACCTGTTTCTTTTCCTTGGGTGCACAACCAAGTCTTCGTCTGAAGAGTCGGACTGTTTACTAGATTCCAAGTTAAGTCGCTCGGTGTCGTTCTCTTCCGTATCCTTGTTCAAAGGCGGAAGGTTGCTTTTTAATGTCGCATCAGGAGTTGTTTCATCGGGATTTTGTTCTGGTGGTTCCTTTTGCGTGTTCTGCATCCTGTCGAGCGGAGTCGCAAAATCGAATTTTCTCCAATAGAGCTTGGTTGTTCCGCGTGGGAAAAATGCTTTTATTCTTGCAGTTAGGGTATGGGTATCAACCTATTTTGCGAGAGATCTTATTTTCTTGTCTTATTCTTCTGACTTCTTTTCGAGCGTCGAGAAGATTTTATTAATTTCCTCGAACGCTGCAGTGTTTGCGTTAGCGTTGACTGCGATGACGTTCGTTGGCAGAGTGTTGTTAAAGTTGTCGTTTGGTGGGGTACCGCTATGAAGGTTAGCTCGTGCTACCATTGCTCTATCCCTGAAAGATACGATAATATTATTTATTGAGTTAGACATACCTTTTTCGTGGCTGATCTGTGGTTTGACGTGGAAGAAATCGCTTGTTCCCTCCTTCTAGCGCTAAACTGTGGGAACCCAAATTCGCACCGTCCGATTTCTATTAGTTACGAAAAACTAGAGAGAACTCTAACTTTCCAGAGATCCCGGATTTCTGTGAGTCAAACACGGAAAGATCATAACACAAAAATAAAGGATGCATAAATAAATTCAAGAACAAAAAAGAGAGCAATAGAAGTCTCATTCCAAATTGATGCGTGAACGTTTACAACAAATGACAACCTTAGTTGCAAGAACCGTTGGTTAGTTATCCTAGATCTAGCAACAGAGACCGTAAAACCTAATTGAGTCGCAGCTCACTAGCAATAACGGAAAAATAATCTAAAGCCCTATGTTTTCTGGTGCGGAAAGTTGAATCTCCCCCGTCTCTTCCTCCTCATCTCTCTTATATAGGCTCCAAGGTTGGTCAACATTCCTTTTTCGGCTCCGATCCTTCTGCGGAAATCTTCATTTTCTTCTCCAGAAACATTCCTTTTCTGCATTCCTTCCATTTCTTCATGACTTGCGGAACGAGTTGTGACCGTCATTGTAGTTAGGCCGAATTCTCACTTAGAGTCATAAGTGGGCCGTTTATTTCGTTTTAGGCCTCATCGATTTATTATGCGGTTTAGGCGATTTTACGATTCCTATCGGAAAATCGGTTTTTTGTACGATGATGCGATACGAGCTTTGCGACAAGTTAGCCGTTACCGCTTTATATGATTAAAAATTATACGAAGGATTTTACTATACTCAGGCGAATCAGAAGGAATAATCTTATAACCATGATGTTTGTCGTTTACACGATTACCTCAACATTTATACGGAGAGAAAAAGTTTTACGATTTTAGTCACAAAATCTTAACGAATCCTCAAAATGATACGAAACAAGAGAAGAGAGGTTCGAGATGAAATCAACTCGCCGACTATTGAGCTGAACTTGCAAGATTCAGCTTGCCAGTTGGCGAGCTGAATGAGAGATTTAGCTCGCCAGTTTGCGAGCTGATTTTACTTTCAGCGTGTGTGTTGCAGAGACCGATATCATTGTTCGAAGATTTTCTCGTCGATGGATGAGGCTGAAACTTTGACACAAGATAGGCACGTGAGTTAGGTTTTATATGAAAGCGGTTTCGAGTCAATTCATTGCCTCAATCAAGAGTTGTGAGGTCCAGCTCGCCAATTGGCGAGTTGAACATATGCATCGAACATATCTAGTTAACTTGAGCGTGTACGAGTACTATAAACGTGTTGAACATACTTTCGTAAACGTGTATTGTGCATACGTAAACATGTTGTCCGCAAATGGTAAGATTCTGGGCCAACGTGTTTGTTCAGGGATTATGATTGCTCCTGGTTGTTCTGAAACGTATCTGTCGAGATATTTCTTATTTCTCAGACATCGATATCGAGTATGCTTGGTTCGACTCTGATACTGAACGTAAGCGAATTATCTTGCCTCGTTAAAACCTTAGTGATAGGAAAATTCGGTGGGAAAAAACTTTCTCGAGGAAGGAAAAAAGAGTACAAAGATGATCGCTTGGCGGTTCTATGATTGTTATGTGATTCTTCCGGAATATAGTCCTTATGGTCTTTCAGAAGTATCAAAACTTGTTAGTTTGATCGGGATGATTCGACTAGTGCGATTTGATGTTCGGATCGTGTGATTACATCGATGATGGTTTTTAGATGTCGATTTTGTCGTGACCATTTTGCACACCAACTGATGGATGAACATATACAAAAGTTTGTTTTTAGGACCCTCAAAGAATTTCGCCCTCCTCAGGTGTTGAAGGTCAACCCATATTGCTAGGTAGTATTTGTTGGGGTCAAAAATGGTATACTCAAAATCAACGCTCGAGAAATATGAAAAGATCTCGACATATATGTTTCAGAACAACAAGAAGCCATTACAATATTTGGACAAATGCTTTGGTTCCAAATCTTTTTATTTATGGAAAAATAGAAGCACATACGTTTAGCTCGCCAATGGGTGAGCCGAACCACACAATTTCAGCTTGCCCATTGGCGATCTGAACCGTATACAGTTCTAACATGTCTCTGACAAATCATCTCTTGTTTTGTATCATTTGAATTTTTCGTTGGAATTCAACTGTAAATACCGTAAAGCTCGTTCCTTTCGTATAAGTTTTGAATTAATCATATAAAAGGTACTGTTTAGCTTAAATACCAAAGTTATCCTATCCTATATAAACTTCCTTCGTATAAGATTTAATAGTATAAAATGATAATGGGTAGCCTCGACACCGAGGATTATCTCAGCTATGCGATTAAACTTATTGTTCTCCGGACTAGTTACAAAGACGCGTTCCTTTTTATCAGTCATATAAAATGATAACAGTCAACCTAAATGCCAACGTTATCTCACTTATACAATTAAGATTATTATATCACAGAATTTATATCGTATCATTCTATGAAAGAGCGGTTCTCCGATAGGAATTGTAAAAACCATCTAAACCGCAAAGCAGCCTAAAAAGGCCTAAAATGCGATAATGGTCCACTTACGATTTCATAAGAGAATCCGGTCCAATACGTATGACGGTCTATCCTAGCTTTGCAAAACATAAAAAGTGAAGAAGATTGAAAAGGAACATTTCAAAAGAAAAGTAAACTCGCATACGAAAAGGAAGATTTATACGGAAGAATAAACTCAAAAGGGAAGATTTCCACAAAAGAATGAACTCGTATCGCCGGAGAAAAAGGAAAGTGGACCAACCTTGGAAGTGTATATAAGAGAGATGAGGAGGAAGAGCACATGATGTGGGAACCAAAATCCGCACTGTCCGATTTTTGTTAGGTAAGGAAAATCAGAATGAACCCCAATTTTCCAGAGATCCCGGATTTCTGTGAGTCAAACGCGGAAAGATCCGAATACGATAATAATAAAATTCAAATGAAAATTAAAAGTACGAAAGAGGGCAAAACAAATCCTATTATGCATCTCGTGAGTGTGTTACAATTAAGTGGTTGCCTCTATAGTAAAAACAGTAGGCGAATACCCTAGAACTAACAACGGATATTGTGAATAACCTTATTAAGTCGCAGCTCACTAGCAAGAATGGAAAAAAGTCTAAAATCCGTAAGTATTTTGGTGTGGAGAATTCAAAGTGTCTATGATCCTTCTCTTCGTCTTTCTTTTATAGGCTTCATGGTTGCTCCATCTTCCTTTTTCGTCATTCGTTCCTCCGTGGAAATCTTCCTTTTCTAGTTTTTTCTTCTACGGACATCTTCCTTTTCTAGATTTCTTCCATTTCTTCTTGGCTTGTAAGACAAGGTTTGATTACCATTTCTTCTCATCGAAGAACCGAGTTTTCGTACGATGATACGATCGAGACTTTGCGGAAAGATTATATTGATCGTATGAGCGAGATAATATCTACATTTAAGTTAGTCGTTTATCGTTTTATACGATCGGTAAATACGAACGCGTCTTTATGACCATTATGAAGAATGACAGTTTTAATCATATAGTTAAGATAATCTTTGGCGTTTTGGAAAACCATTATCGTTTTATATGATTAACTCCATAAGAGAAGATTTCACGATTCTTCCGCGATTCGTAGGAAATAAATGTATAACTAAGGTGATCTCGGTGTTTGGGATAACTGGAACCGTTCATATGATTACTTTGGGACTATGCAAGTTTTACAAATTTAATTGCAGAATTCCAACGAAAACATGGAATGACACGAAACGAGAGACGAGAGATTTGTGACGAATTTAGATCGCCAACTGGCAAACTGAACTTTTGAGGTCCAGCTCGCTAGTTGGCGAGCTGAACATGTGTTGTTCAGCTTGCCAACTGGCGAGCTGAACGTGTGTGGTTCAGCTCACCAACTGGCGAGCTGAACTTTTGTTATTCAGCTCACCAATTGGCGAGCTGAATGTCCGTTGTTCAGCTTACGTGTTTTTTCTTGTCCGTAAACGTATATGTCGAGGTTTTTCTTATCTTTCAGACATTGGTACTAATTATGTTTGTCTCGATTTCGATACTGGATGTAAGGATATTATCTTTTCTCGTTAAAACCTTAGTGATAGGGAAACCCGATGGTAAAAAACCTTCTTAACTAACGACATAAGAGTGCAGAGAAAATCGTTTAGGAATTCTATGATTGTTGCTCGATTCTTCCAAAACATATCTTCTATGGTGTTTCGAAAGTATCATGGATTTAGTTTATTTTTTTGTTGATCAAGATTGATGTTGTTTGATGCTTGGATCGATGGTTTTGAAATATTTATTTCATCGTAACCGTTTTTGACCCCAACAGTTAGCTCCCCAGCTTGCAAGAATCATTGGAATGTTCTTGTGAGGTGTTGAGTTAGGAAAGTTTTCACGGATCCACTTACTGTTTTTCCCATTTTCACTATAAATTCCAATACGGTAGTTGCCGCGAAAGCGCTATCGTCTATTTTTAGCTTTAAAAGCTTATAAGATTAGGACGGAGGTGTGATGCCAAAAGTTGAGTTTCTGAGACACTCGATTGACCCAGGAGAGGCTGAGGTGTACTAGCGCGAAACATGCGGCCTAGAGGCTCTGCCACCCGAGTCATGGGGTCTGACGTGGCCTAAATTTGGAAGCAATGCTGATAGTGCTAGCGACTGCTAGGACTTCTTCATGGCTACTATCCGAGAATTCTACCGAGTTCCAGACGATGTGGTGTTTCTGCTTCCAAAGCAAGAAGAACGAGCTTGCGCCCGACTAATGGTTGGTTCACTTGCTATGAGGCGCACCTTCTATTATGCAGGTTATAGTTTCTCATTCTGGGAATTATAGTTAAAAATATGAGTCGATACGACATATTGATAAGCCAGATTACGCTGTGCAGCCTCCAACACCTCATTGGCATTCTCGTCCTGGGCTATGAGCGAGTGATTAGTTTGGATTCCGACTATCTAATAGTGTTCCTTCATTCGAGGGGTCCAATTGGTTCCATTCAGTACTACTTGGCGTCGTGGAAGAACTTGTCGATCATCCAATTATTCAAATTCCATCTCCACGATTGGAAAAAATGTTATTTTTTCGTTAAGATTGATGGCAACTCTATTGAAGAGAGTTACATTCCCCGTTTTAAGCGGACATGGGGTCTGCTGGATACTGCTGTTGGATATTTGAGTTGGTTTTGGTCTATCGATGCCGAACGCATGTTTTTGTTTTGTGCAGTTGTCGATCCTCTTCCACCGTATCCGCATGATTTGCATATTATCAGGGACATTATTAGGGGTGGTACACTTCACTAGGGTCATATTTCACCGCAACGAGTTCAGAATGCTGTCGTGTAACATAACGCCCGAGCCTGTCCTGAGGTTATTGAAGATGAGGAGGAACCATCGATGGAGGGCTTTATTCCGCACGAGATGCCTCTCGCGAGGGATAGGGAGAGATCTCTGAGGAATGAGGGCACTACCTTTGTCATGGGTAGTTCTGCCTAAGTCGTGGAAGGATTGATTCTCGGGTTAGTTTGAACGACTTCGATAGGTTGAGTCAGATCTCGATACCCTCACTCGGGACTAATTTCTTCGAATTCTCCGATGCTGTCATGACTCAACCTTCTGCTATGGAAGGTGTCGCAAGGTCAAAGGAATACGTCGAGGCTTCACGCTGATGCATGGGGGTTAGTTTTTTACTTATGCGATTTTTTTTTTGATGATGGTGTTGCTGACCTTTCATAGGTATTCCAACATGGTCTCCATTCGTTAGACAAGGCTCTCAAGGCGTGCGAGCGAGAATGGAAAACGACCAAGTTCAAGGTTGAGAGGCTCGTGGAGGAGAACTCTCTCTTGAGGAGAGAAATGGAAAATTTGACGCAGAAATAGGCGTCTAAGGTTTGTCGCGCGATTAGGTAGGACAAGCGTGATGTCGTTTTGAAAATAGCAGATCGCTCAACTCTTTTCAAGGGCTGCTTTGATTGAATAGAGTACACGCACCATATCATCGAGGATCGGTGTGAAAGCCGCAGTTTTGGGTGCGCCTTGTATCAGACCACACGATCCGACTTTTACTATAACGTCAAGAAGAAGAAGATGTCTAGATTTCTGGACAAGTATGAAGACGCGATGTCTCTAACCCCTTTGATTGAAGCAGAGGTTTGGGAGTGCTGGGCTCCGATCCTGGTTTCTCTTATTTTGGAGGTGTTGGAAGAGCGACTTGTGCTGAAGAGGAGGCGATGGATTAGAACCCATGACAGTTTGGTGCATTATGTTCTAGTTATTACGATCTTGGTCAGTGTTGAACGCGTGTTCATGTAAGGGAGTATGTTCCTTGTTTAGATAACTATTTTGGACGAGTATGGCCATTTTTAGTAGGATCGGCCATATATGGCTTCGAAACCTTGCCGCTCTGCGGATTTTTCTAAGTTGTGTTTATATGAATGTATGGTTTAGTTGTTGAGAAAAAATTATGAGTAGTCAATTCGTATTCCATTCTTTAATATGTCGCTATGTTTAACTTATCCGTTCTGGACGCGATTTTTTTTAGAAAATCTAATCTCTAAGTTATGTGGATTTGTGTGTATAAGAGACAAGACAAGTGTGCTGGGTTTAGAGCAGACCTAGGTTTACTCTCGGTTTTAAGGGGTGAGGTGACTATCTCGGCTTACGTATCATGTTTACAATATTAACCTGATTCCTTTTGATATTGGAATCTGTGAGTGACTCGCATCGATCAGGAACCGAGTATCTCTCTGGAGACAATTTTTAAGTTGTTCGGACGTGCTGACCAAAATTTTGGTTTTTATAGCGCTTTATCCTTGTATTATCCGTCGGGCCAATCGACGGGTTCGATGTAGGAGCGAGTGTTTACTCGTTTAACTTTCAAATTCTGTGTAGACTGTGTTCGTACAAGTTCGGAAGTTGGTTTTCAAATATTCGCGACGTCTCACTTTTTCCAAAAGTTCTTTTTCTGTTCGAAGGTTTTACGTTTTAGAATGTGTTTGAGAGGTGTTCCTGTGATTCTTTGAAGGGCGTGTTTGACCTCACGAACAAAGAAAGTGTTTGAGTTTTTTGTTAGGAGAAGTGTTCATATGATTTTTCGTTTCCGGGTTATACGATGATTTTTGTTGTTAGTTATGCATTTTTTTTAGTGGAGTCGAATACGTTGAAGATGTAAAGATATAGTGGAAATTTCTAACTAAGAATGAGTTTTTGTTGTTGCGGAAAAGTTTTGAAAATATCAAGTACATGAGTGCAGATATTTTGAAATATGGGAGTATACGAGTATACGTATACGTACCCACTCCCCCCGTCCCTTTTTATAGAGAGGAGACAGTGGCAGTTTTCTTGCGAAAAGTTGCCTAAATACCCTTTGTTGGAGATCAAGCCGTCTCGTAGTTCAATTTTCTGCCGTTAGTTTGATTACTCGTTTGTCGATGTTGCCTCGTCCGTTTTGGCTGCGGTAGCTACAGTTGGGTCGACGTCTTTTTCGGGCATTGGTTGTACCTTTCTGTCTGGGATGTTGGGCTTGGAGGCATGATCGCCTTCTTCAAGTTGAGCCGTTTCTCGAATTGAAAAATGTCGTTTTTTTGAAGCATTTTAAGCATTATCCGAAGTGATTTTGTTAGCGGCTGAGTTGCCTTTGCTTTTTGGGTCCGATTGCTGGTGTCGTTGTGAAACGTTTTAGCTTTTGTTCCGCTAGGAAGAAGAGTCTTGCTTGTTTCTGACATCCAAGATTGCGGATATTCCATGGGGCGTCGGGAACTTGATGCCTAAGTGGTAATTCAATTGGACCACTTTCTATGGGAACCGAAATTCGCACTGTCAATTTCCGTTAGTTACGGGAAATTAGAGTGAACTCTAAGTTTCCGGAGATCCAGGATTTATGTGAGTCAAACGTTAACAAAATCATATTATGAAAAAATGAAAGAGTACAAAATTAACGAATACAAAATGGGGGAAAAGAGGTTTCTTATTCTGATTCTCGTGAATATTTTACAATCAGACAGCAGTTTGGGCCGTAAGAGCAATTTGTAAATACCCCATAACTAATAGGGGAAACTGTGGACAATCTAATTGAGTCGCACCTCTCTAAGAACATAATAAAAGTCTAAAAATCCTAAGTATTTATGGTGTGGAGATAGTTGAACGTGTCTTGAACCATCTCTTGATCTGTCTTATATAGGCTTCAGAATTGCTTCGTCTTCCGTTCCTTTGCAGAAATCTTCCTTTTCTTGATGGATTATTTTGCGAAAATCTTCCCTTTTTGAATTTCTTCCATTTCTCCTCTGCTTGCAAGACAAGCTTTGGCTGTCATCACGTTTGGGCTTGTTTCCCATCTAAAATCGTAAGTGGGCCATAATCTCGCTTTAGGCCTCGTTGGGCTAGTTTACGGTTTACGAAGTTTTCACGACTCTTGTCGAGAAAAAGAACCCTCGCGCAATGATAAGATTGACTCTTTTGCGGAAAGGTCGTAAACGAGATAATGTCAGTATTCAAGTTACCTGCTATCGTTCTCATGTACAGATAATACGAAATGATCTCGCGATTCCTTTGCATGTTGCAGGAAGTCCCCGTATGAAAGGAACATGTTTTATGATTTACTTCGTACAACTTCAGCGGAGACTTAGAATGATACGAAACAAGAGACAAAACATGAATTTTTGATATCTCATATATGAATTCATCTCGCCAGTTGTGAAATGAATTATTTGATTCACCTCGCAATTGGAGAGATGAAACTTTGATACAAATTTATCTCGCCAATTGTTAGATGAGTTCTCCAATTCATCTTGCAACTGGCGAGATGAATCTTTCATACGAATTAATCTTGCTAGTTGTGAGATGAATTCTCCGATTCATCTTGCAACAGGCGAGATGAATCTCAAATACAAATTCATCTCGCCAGTAGTGAGATGAATTCTCCAATTCATCTCACAAATGGCAAGATGAATCTTTGATACAAATTTGGTGAGATGAATCTTAGACACGAATTCATCTTGCCAATTTCAGAATCAATTTTACGATTCATCTTGCAACTGGCGAGATGAAACTCCAATGGGAATTCATCTTTCCAGTTGCGAGATGAATTTTCTAATCCATCTCGCAACTGGCGAGATGAATCTCATATAAGAATTCATCTCGCTAGTTGCTAGATGAATTTTCCGATCCATCTCGCAACAGGTGAGATGAATTTCATATATGAATTAATCTCGCCAGTTGCAAGATGAATTGTCCGATTCATTTCATATATCCGAAAATATCTCGATTGTTCGTATTTGAGCAAGGTTCATGCTTTCCATAGGGATATGCGGGATTAAAGCTTTTGTCTGGAGACTGCGTATTCATCGAGGTTTTGGACATTCATTGCGAGTAAGCAGACCATCTTTCCTTGTTAACTCCTTAGTGATAGGAAAACCCGGTGGAAAAAACCATTCTCGATTAAGGAAATAAGAGTTTAGAGATGATCGCTTTGTGATTTCGTGGTCGTTGCTTGATTTCTCCAAAACGTATTGTTTGCGGTCTTTTGGAAATATAATAGATTTGATTAGTTTGTTGTGATAACCGAGATTGATGCGTATACCGATGTCTTTTGAACATTAATTTTATCGTGACCATTTTTGACCCCAACAGTTAGCCCCCAGCCCGCAAAAACCGTCAAAATATTCTTGTGTAGTTATGAGTTAGGCAAGTTTAGCGAGTTAGGTAAATTTGGTGAGTTAGGCAGAATTAATGATTAAAAGTACAAAGATGAATAGTAAAATATTCTCTATAACTTTTAGGAATTACCTTTTACACTTCACTCATTACTTTTCAAGAAGTCCATTACGGTAGAAATCTTTTCTCGAGTTTTTTTTATTGCTTTTGCCATTTCTGTCATGGGTTTAAATTCGGGGGCCACTGCGGATGCGCTACCATTGATCTTCAATCCCGATAGCTTGTGGGTTGAAGGTATTGACATGATGCCAAAGTTCCAATCTTTAAGCCATTCGGTTGACCCGAAAGAGGCGGAAGTGTATTGCCGTGCAATATGCAATTTGAAGGCTCTGCCGTCCGAATCTTAGGGTCCGCAAAGGCCCAAGTTTGGCGGCAATGTTGATAGTTCGAGCGATTGTCGGGATTCCTTCATGATCATCATCTGAGAGTTCTGTCGAGTTCTGGATGATGTAGTGTTTCGCTTTCCAAAGCACGAAAAAAGGCTTGCAAGCCGCCTCGTGGTTGGTTTACCTGATATGAGGCATAATTGTTATATTTTCGATTGTGGTTTCCCATTACGGGGATAATAATCAAATTTCCTATTCAATACATCTTGACGCTTAGTCAGATTACGCCGTGCGGTCTTCAGCACCTCGTCAGTATTTTCATTTTAGCATATGAGCGAGGGATGAGCTTGAAAGATGATTATCTGGCAGGATTCCTCAATCCCAGGGGTCCGAATAATTTAATTCAGTACTATTTTATGCAGATCATCCATTCATTCAATTTTCATCTTCATGATTGGAAGAAACACTATTTTTCGTTCGGCTCGATGATGCTTCCATCAAAAAGGGTTACATCTCGTGTTTAAAGCGGAATTGGGGCCTGGAGGGTTTTGCTGTCGGATATTCGAGCCATTTTTAGCGTACTAGTATTTGATGTATATTTTTTTTGTGTGTAGTCGTCGATCCTCTTCCACCGTTTCTGCAAGATTTGACTCTCGTTCTAGATATCGTCAAAGGTGGTCTTGTTCATTGGCGTCACTTTTTGATGGAGCGAGTTAGGAACGCAGTTGCTTATCATAATGCCCAAACCCGTCCGAAAATTGTTGAGGCCGAGGCTGAACCAGTGATGGAAGGTTTTACTCTATATGAACGAGAGATCCCTGAGAGATAGGGATGCTGCCTTCAATGCAGGTTCTTCATCAATTTAGGGGAGATACCATCATTCGGGGACGATTTCTTTGATTATTGTGTTCCCGTGGCGACTCCACCTCTTGTGGGAGCAATCGAGGAGCCGAAGGAATACGTCGAGGCTTCGCGCATGATGATGGGGGTTAGTTTTGGTTTGTATGTGGTTTTATTGTTTTTTAGCGCCTCTGCTTATTTTTGGGGGTATTCTGGTAGGGTCTTCATGTGATGCAAGAGGCTCTCAAGACGCGCGAGCGCGGGATGCACACAGATCAATTTAAAGCGGATAAGTGTAAGGAAGAGAATCTTTGTTTGAAGGGAAGGATGGAAGCGATGGCGCGGAAGCAGGCGTCCGAAATTCAACATGTGACTAGGCAGGGTAAGCGCGAGATCGTGTCGTCATGGAAAATTGCTCGGCTCCATTTGAGGACCGCTTCGCCCAATTGGAGAGAACGTACCAAATTATCAGGGATTGAAGAGAGAGTCGCGGTTGCGTGGGTGCCTTCGGTCGGAGCATACAACCTGATTTCCAATACGATACCAAAACAAGGGCGATGTCAAAGTTTCTGAATCAGTATGAGGATGCAACGTCTTTGATTCCTCCGATCGAAACAAAGGTTCGAGAGTGTTGGGTGTTGATCCCAGTTTCCCCTGATTCAGAGGATGTCGGGACTGCGGCCTATGCTGAAGAGGAAGCCGTTGATCAAGAGGCAGGATGATTTGGAGAATCATACTCTGGTGACTATCATCCCGATCAAAATTTGGTGTTGGTTGGTGTAAGGGAGTGTGCTCCCTGTTGTGATTTTGGCCGAGTGTGGCCGTTTTCGTAAGATTTCCAAATATGGCCTTTTAAGAACTTGCCGCTTGGCAGATTTTTTTAATTGGTGTTAATGTATATTTTGAAAGAAAAATCACGAGTAGTCAGTTTGCGTTTCATCTTATGATTTGTCGCTATATTTAGCCTGTCCGTTTTTAGTTATGGATCTTTCGGAGAATCTAGTTTCTCAGTTACGCGGACTTGCGCGTATGAGCGACGAGAAAAGTTTGGGGATCTCATATATTTTTTTGGTATGATGTCTACAGATGTTAGAGACATGTGTGCTGGGTTTAGGGCAAGACCTAGGTTTAATCTCAGTTTTAATGGGTGAAGTGACTATTCCGGCTTACGTATCATGTTTACGATTTCAACCTGATTCCATTTCGACGTTGACATATGTGATAGATCCTTATTGATTTGGAACCGAGTATCTCTCCGAAGACTGTTCGGAAGTGTTGCCCAAAATTTTGGTTTTTATAGTGATGTTTATCCTTGTGTCGGATGTGTGAGAAATGATCTTACGAAAGGTTAGGTGACTAGTTTTCCTGTCGGGGGCCAACCGACGGACTTAGTAAGGGAGCGGATGTTTGCTCGTTTTGTTTTGGAGTCTGTGTAGACTATGCTCGTACGAGTCTTGGAAGTTTGCGACGTCTCGCTTTTTTCGAAAGTTCTTTGTCTGTCCGTATGTTTTGAGTTTTTGGATCATGTTTGAGGAAGGTTTTTGTGATTTGTAGAAGGGCGAGCCTTCCTTTGCGAGCGAGGAAAGTGTTCAAGTTTTTAAGAGAAGTTTCGTATGTGTTGTCGATTTTACGAAAAATGTTGTCTAGCCTAATTTCACAAAATGTTTTCTGCAAAATGTTATTGAGTGTTACTTTTACAAAAGTTGTTCGTAAAAAATTTTCAAATCATTTTTTTCGAAGAATTTCGCATGGGGGCGGTTCAAGTTATTTTTATTTGGGCGTTTTTAAGAGAATTGTGGATTGCTATATTTAGCTGCAATGTAGCAAGTACGTTTGCGACAGAAGAGAATGGAGAAATTGTCTAAGTAAGGATGCATTTTTCTTATTTCCAATAAGTTTCAAAAATATCGAGTACACGATTGCAGATATTTTGAAATATGGGAGTATACGAGTGTACGCATACGTACCCACTCCCCCTTTTTGAGAGTGGGGACAAATGCACTTTTCTTGCATAGAGTTGCCTACGTACCCTTTTCAGGGATCAAGCTGTCTCGTAGTTCAGTTGGTCGTTTGGGTTTGATTACTCGCTTGGTGATGTTGCGTCGTCGACTTTAGCCGTAGTGGATATAGTTGGGTTGACGACTTTTTCGGGCATTGTTGGCGCCGTTTGGTTTGGGATGTTAAGCTTGGAGGCTTAATCACCTTCCTTGGGTCATGCCGTTTCTGGGGTTGACGAATCTGGTTCATGTTTTTTCGAGATGCTGTCAGGTTTTTCCGAAATGTTTTCAATCGACGCCTGAGTTGTTTTCGTTCATTTGGGTCCGATCATTGGTATCGTTTTGACCCGTCTTAGTTTATGCTCGGCTAAGAAGCAAAGTCTTTCTTGTTTTTGACATCCCCATATTGCGGAGTTTCCGTGGGGTGTCGGAAACTTGATTCCCATGTGGTAAGCCGACAAGACTACTTTCATGGAGTTTATCCACGGTGTTTTGGCAATCGCGTTGTAAATGGTAGGATGATCGACTACCGCAAAATCAACGATTTTGGTAACTTCTTTTTCCATGACGGGAGGTTGAATCGATCCAATAGTCATAGTAGTCGTACCGGAGAATCTTGTGAGTGATTTTGGATTGGGCGTAATTTCAGACAGCTTGATGCCCATCCTGTTACACATATCACGGAGGATCACGTTTACGGTGCTTCTTGTGTCGACGAGGATTTGTGCAACTACAAGATGTCTTATGACGAGATCGATTACAAGAGGATCACTGTGAGGGATGTCGATTCCTACATTTTCGTTTTCCTCGAAAGTGATCGCATTTTTCAGTGAGTCGGAGGACGTAAAGAGAAGATGATCAGGCCAGTTAGCGTTTGTTTTGGCCTTTTGATGATAAGCATAAATTGTAGAGACGATATCCTTGCAGTATTGCGATCCTCCGATTATCATGTTTACTCGGCGGTGGTTTGCGTTGCCGGTTTTATCCTCGTGTTCTCTTCCATACTTTCCTTCCGTTCTAGGACCTTGGGATGCATTATTTCCTGGTGCCTATTTTAGCCTAGTCGGCCGGTTTTACTCTTTGAGGAGATCGTTTACACTAGAAATTTCTGATATCTGTCATACGAGTAATTTTTCCGTCAATCTTGCTCTGAGAACTTTGTAGTTTTCCGTGGAGTGACCCTTGGTCTGGTGGTACTCGTAGAACGAATTCTCATCGTAAGAGGTGTTTCGGGTCCAGGTATTGCCTGATGTTTTTCCTCTTGCGGACGACGGATTGATCGCATAGTTATGCGATCCCTGGAGGTTTTTTCCCTCGTGATAGACGTATTTGTTATTGCGAGAGTTTTTCTTTTTTGGCTTATGCTCTGAGGGAGAATACCTTGCGGATGCTTTTGCTGGCTTATTATTTTGCGATAGAACTCTCATTTCTTCTTCGATGTTAATGAAATATGTGGCTTTGTGTAGGGCATCATAAATCGTACGCGATTTTTCGAGGGCCAACCATGTTCTGAACATGGATTTGTATTAGAGATTTTTGCAGAGCGCATCTACGACCACTTTGTTACTAATGCCGCTGAATCTTGACATTGATATCTTGAATCGTTTCATGAAATCTAGGAGAGATTTGTCCTCTCTCTATGCGAGGCTCTAGAGATCGACATCAAAAGTTTCCTTATCCATGAACATGGAGTATTGTTTGACAAATTCTGCGGAAAGCTGTTGGAAGCTCGCGATGGAGTTCCATTTCAGTCAAGAGAATATTCCAGGGCTGCCCCATGGAGGTGTTCGACGAAAAGAAGGCAGAAACCTGCGTCCTTTTCTCCTTCCCTTAATCTTGACCTTGCCGTCGCGATCTGAAAGGTTTGTAAGTGTGCTTTCGGATCAGAGCTGCCATTGTAGATCGGGGTTTTGATCTTTCCAGGATCCGAAATCCGAACGTTAGTTATACGCGCCATAAAATAGAGTTCTACGTGCCTTTTCAAGGAGTCGTTCGATTTCTGGGGTGTGCAGGTGGCATGGTGGATTTGCGATTTTACCGTTTGCATCTCGGCCATGGTTTTGGCAAGGGATTCGCGGAGATTGCGAGTCGCATCAAAATCATTTTCCGTTGACTTATGAGTTTGTCGACGCTTGTTATTGATTATTCGAGCCAACTCCTTGGCTTATTTTTCTTTCTCAACCCAGAAGATATTTTCCTCCTCCTCGGTCATGGGCTTATCGAATCGGGGGTTTTTTCGAGTTAAACGGTCTCTAACCCTTTTAGCGTGTATATCCACATCTTCGTCTGATTCTTCGGATGATTCACTGAGCTCTAGACTAACTCGTTCGGCTTCAATATCCTATGTTTCCTCGCCAAGAGGTGGAAGTTTGTTAGTGGTTTTGAGGGTAGCATCATGTGTTGTCTCGTCGGGATTCTGTTCCGGCTGCTCCTTTTGTGTGTTCTGCATTCTGTCGTGTGGGGTTGTGAAATCAAGTTTTCTTCCGCGAAGTTTAGTAGTTTCGAGTGGGAGGATAGCTCTGGTTCTTACGATTAAGGTTTCTACTTATTTTGCAAGACAGCTAGTCAGCTTATCCTGTTCTTCCAACTTCTTTTCAAGAGCCGAGAACATCTTCTTAATCTCCTCGAACGCTGTAGTGTTTGCGTCAGCGTTAACTCTGGTAACGTTCGTTGGCGGAGTTTGCTCATCGTCTTCGTGCGGCTGGAACTGTCGTGAAGTGGTTGATTATTCTAAATTTCAGTAGTCATGTATGAACTTGTGGTTTGACGTAAAAGAAATCTCTTGCCCCCTCCTTCTAATGCCAAACTGTGGGAACCGAAATTCGCTATGTTGATTTCCGTTAGTGACGGAAAATCAGAGTGAACTCTAACTTTCCAGAGATCCCGCATTTTTGTGAGTCAAACGTTAACAAAATCAGATTATGGAAACAAATGAAAGAGTATGAAATTAACGAATACGAAATGGGGGAAAAGAGGTTTCTTATTCTGACTCTCGTGAACGTTTTACAATCAGGCAGCAGTTCTGGCCATAAGAGCAATCGATAAATTAGATACACTAGAACTAGCATCGAAAACTGTGAACAACCTAATTGAGTCGTAGCTCTCTAAGAACATATTAAAGTCTCAAAACCTTAATTTTTTCTGATGTGAAGAGAGTTCAACGTGTCTTGAACCATCTGTTAATCTCTCTTATAGGCTTCAGAATTGCTTCGTCTTCCTTTTCCGTCTTCCGTTCCTTTGTGGAAATCTTCTATTTCTTGATGGATTCTTCTGTGGAAATCTTCCCTTTTGTAAAGGTACGATCGATGCTTTTTTGGAAAGGTCGTAAACGGGATAATTTCACTATTCAAGTTAACCGCTATCTTTTCACATGTCTAGATAATACGAAATGATCTCACGATTCCTTTGCGTGTCGCAGGAAGTCGCCGTACGAAAGGAACGTGTTTTACGATTTTCTTCGTAAAACTTCAGCGGAGACTTAGAATGATACGAAACAGGAGACAAAAATAAATTTTCCAATTCATCTCGCAACCGGCAAGATGAATCTCAGGTACGAATTCATCTCGCCAGTTGAGAAATGAATTCTTCGATTTATCTCGCAACTGGCGAGATGAATCTTAGACACGAATTCATCTCGCTAGTTAAGGGATGAATTTTCCGATTCATCTCACCAACTAGCAAGATGAATTTTGTGTGGAAATTCAAATCTCCAGTTGGGAGATGAATTTTTCGATTCATCTTGCAATTGGCAAGATGAATCTCAGATACGAATTCATCTTGCCAGTTGCGAGATGAATACTCCGATTCGTTTCATATATCCAAAAATATCTCGATTGTTCGTATTTGAGCAAGGTTCGTGCTTTCCGCTGATATATTCAGGATTAAGCGTTTGTCTGGAGACTGCGTATTCATCAAGCTTTTGGACATTCGTTCCGAGTAAGCAGACCATCTTGCCTCGTTAAAACCGTAGTGATAGGAAAACTCGGTGGGAATAAACCATTCTCGACTAAGGACAATAGGGAGCAGAGATGACCGCTTAGTGATTTCGTGGCCGTTGATCATTTTGTTGCACTGACCGAGGTTGATGCGTATACCAACATTTTTTTAACATTAATTTCATCGTGAATATTTTTGACCCCAACACTTTCATGGAGTTTATCCAATGCGTTCTTACGGTTAAGTTATAGATGGCAAGATGATCGACTAATGCGAAATCTACGATTTTGGTGACTTCTTTCGCCATGACCGAAAATTTCAATTGATCCGAGAGTCATTGTTGTTTTGCCAGAGAAACAAGTGAGTGGTTTTGGCATGGGCGTGTCTTCGGACTGTTTGATTCCCATCCTATATAACGTATGCGGAAGATCACATTTACGGTACTTCTTGTGTCTGCGAGGACTCTTGCGACCTCGAGGTCTCTTAGGACAAGATCGATTACGAGAGAGTCGCCATGAGGGGTGTCGATTCCGACAGCTTTGCTGTACACGAAAGTAATCGCATTATTCAAAAAATTAAAATATGTGAAGAAGAGGTGATCAGGCGAATTGGCACTCGATTCATCATTGTGATGATACACCTTTATTGTGGAAATGCTGTCTTGAAAGTATTTCTATCCTCCGATTATCATGTTCACTTGGCGGTGACGTTGGTGAATTTTTCCTCAGACTCTCTTCCGTTCTTCCCTTATGCGCGGGGAACCTGGGGTGTGTTGTTACATGGTGGTGCCTAGTCGGACCTAGGTGGCCGGTTAATTTCTCTAATGAGATCGTTTAGGCTGGATATTTTTGACCTCTCCCCCGCGAGTAGTTTTTCCGTTAGTCTTGCTCCGAGAACTTTGCAATTCACCATGGAGTGACCCTTCATTTGGTGGAACTCACATAAGGTGTTTTTGTCTTAAGAGACGCTTTGGGTCCATGTGTTTCTCGACGATCTTCCTCGTTTGGATGACGGGTTGATGGAATAGTTATGCGCTCCCTGAAGGTCCTCTCCCTCGTGATAGACGTACTTATCGTTACAAGGGTTTTTCTTTTTGAATTATTGATACGCTGGAGTGTCCTTCACAGATGCCTTTGCCGATTTATGCTTCAGAAATAGAACGTTCATCTCCTCTTTGATGGTGATGAAATCTATGGCCTTATGGAGAGCTTACTAGATTGACCGCGGTTTTTTGAGGGCTATCCATTTTCTGAATTCCGACTTACACCAGAGAGTTTTTTTGAGTGCGTGTATGGCTACCTTATCGCTTATCCTAATGGCTCTTGATATCACGACCCTGAATCTTTTGATGAAATCTCGGAGAGATTCATCTTCCATTTGAGCCATGCTCCACATGTCGACATCTAAAGTTTCCCTATCATGAACATGAATTATTGTTTGAGGAATTCCGCAGAGAGTTGTCGAAAGTTTTAGTCGAGAAAACAATTCAAGAGCCGCTCCCTAGAGGTGTTCAACGAAAAGGAGATAGAAGCCTGCGTCCTTTTCACCCTCCTTAAGTTTGGACATTGCCATCGTGATTCGAAAGGTTTGTAAATGTGCTTTCAGATCGGTGGTTCCGTCATACATTGGGATTTAATTTTACCAGGGTCAAAGATCCAAGCCTTAGTTATACGTGTTGTAAACGACGTTTTTTGGGCTTCCTCGAGGATTTGGTCGATCTCGGTCAACATCTGATGCTGCACTGGTAGCATGATGAATCTTCAGTTTTACCGCTTGGACTTCTATAGCGGTTTTTGCGATGTAATCGCGATATCATTAGTTTCATTGAAGTCATCATGATTGGCTTTTGGAACTTGTCGGCGTTTATCTTGGCCAATTCTTCTTATTCAACCCAGAAGAGATTTTCATCTTCCTCTGTCATGGGTTACTCGAACTGAAGATCTTTCCGGGCCAAGTGTTTGCTTCTTTTTCTTGGATGCACGTCTGCGTCCTCATCGGAAGAGTCAGACTGCTTTCTGAATTCCAAGTTAAGTTGCTCGGTGTCGTTCTCTTTCGTTTCCCTTCTAGAGGTGGAAGGTTGTTGGTGATTTTCAGCATTGAATTAGGAGTTGTCTTGTCGGGAATTTGTCTTGACGGTTCCTTTTGCGTGTTTTGTGTCCTGTCGAGCAGAGTCTCAAAATCGAGTTTTCTTCCATGGAGTTTGGTTGTTTCGCATGGGAAGATGGTTTTCTCCTTGCAATTTGGGTTTTGACATGTTTTGTGTTGAATCAAGACTTAACAATTAGGTTTAGGTATTAGATTATGTGGGTAAAATCTCAGAAGAATTTCATATATCATTAAGGAGTAATTACATGAGTATTTATAGTGAGAATACAAGCTCAAAACCCTAATTACATCAATTAACCCTGATGGGCCACGAGCTAGACGGCCCAGCTCGCCAGGTCGGCCCATCTAGGTCTCATCTTCCTGGGCCCTTTCTCCTCATCACGTTGGCGTCCAGCTGGCCCTTGAATCGAAATGGGCTTTTAGAGTAGGTGCTACACCTGGTATCAACAGTTAGTCCCCCCCAGGTCGGCGATGGAACTATAAATCGGCGAATGATCTTCTGAATAAAGTTCATTTCGGCTAAAGTGCATTAAATACTTTGTAGGCTTTATCGAACCGTCTTCGTAGGATTTATCGAACTATTTTTGTAGGCTTTATTGAATCGTTTTTGTAGGGGGAAGCTAAAGAGTCGCGCCCTTTGAGTTTCTCACGCGTAATCATTACGCGCCTCGGTAACCGTCATCTCTCCAAGGTATAAATACCCCCTCGCCACTTCATATCTGAACTTCACGTTTTCAGAATTCCTTTTGCAGGTAGAAATCGCTCTCCCTTCTCTCTTCTTTCTCTCTCTAGAATCTCAGCTTGGCGGTTATCGTAACTAGTTCGGTAATTATGTCCTCCTCTCGTACCAACCTTGCTGAATCTTCCGCTTCTCGCGACGACCTGCGCGTCGACGAGGTAGAGATAGACCTTGATGAACGAGTTCCTCAGGGTAACTGGGCTACTCCGGATGACGACCTGACGGGTCTTGCACCTACAAAATCCGACTTGAAGTCACTGCAAGAGCTTGTCAACAACTTCCCCTGCTTAAACGGGATTTCAATGATAATCCCGAAACCGCATCAAAGGCCCTGGGATTGCCCCCAAGGTTATGTGTGTTTATGTGAGTCCTTGTTTAGGAAGTGTCATCTTTGGTTGCCTATGCCGAAGTTACTTATATCATACTGTACTAGACGGAAGATTGCAATTTCTCAACTGTCTGCCCCCTCAATCAGGAAAATGATTGCCCTACTAGCACATGCCCAGAAATTCCACGTGGAGCTCGGCGTTAGGTACCTGGAGAACATGTCGTCAATCAATCCGATTTTTCAAAAGGGGACAAAAATAAACACCGGCTTCTTCTATATTAACTTCAAGCAGCAGTATAAACTGATAACCGTCAGTACAGTGGACAACATCCACGGCTGGAAAGCAAAGTATTTCTTCCTGTAGGTCGTTCCAGAGTCCGTAGGAGACGTAGGGAGGATCCTGAGAAGAAAATGGGCCGAGACCTTTGGTAGATACCACCTAGGACCGCCGAGCTGAAATATATGCATAGTCAAATTTAAATTGTTCCTAACTCGGCTCTCCTTGTTTATTGTAGATCTGCATTGCAATATTGGCCCGCATCCCGGCAATTTCCTTGTGGATTCCAAAAAGTTACTTGAAGCAGGAGCTGTCCACATCAAACATTTCGACCATTCTCGTATTCAAGAAAGCTTCCCGTTTATCGATGCTGGTAAGGGGATATGATAATTTGAAGCCTTACAGCTCGTCAATGTGTCTAATTGCAATTTTGACTCTTTATACAGCTAGTTGGGATCTCAATTCATGTCCTGTCAAAAAGAAGAAAATGGGCCGTCCACCTCTGATCACCGATTACAGATCGTCCCTTGAGAAGTCTGCTTCGAGCTCGAAGAGGGGGCATGATCAAACGTCTGCTACAAATGGTAGCGGAGATTCCTGTCCTCCTTTAGAACACAGGAAGAGAGGCCGGACTACTTGGGACCAGAATTCTCGAGAGGAGGTGACAACGATCGAGGATGCTGAAAAGCCGATCCCGACTGTTGTTCCCACTGGGGAACTGGGTTTGATGGCAGTAGTCCCTGCTGGGGGGAAAACAACGGATGCCGGTGTTCCTACTGGGGGACACCAACAAACAGAAGAAACTGCAGAGGAGCAGTTAGTCACTCAACCTGGAAATGTGCCTACCGCCGATCTGTCAAATGCGCCTCCTGCTCCTCCTACCGAGACCATGACTACCTCCCAAATATTGGGAGAGATGACTGCGTCCGTGGAGTCTCTGGATCCCAGCTTGCAACTGTTTGCTGAAGGGCTCCCGGAGCTTCTTGGAGCAGGTGGTGATGATGAGGATGCTGCAGGTGGTGGTGATGATGAGGAACATGTTGACGAGAGAGAAGAAGAAGAAGCTGCTGATTGTCAAACTGCTGAGGGAGTGAGCTCCCAAACTGGAAGGCAAAACAATGCACAAGGAAGCTGGACTTTCTCGTTTGTACATAGGGCACACCGTTTGTTCAGGACAAACAAGCGTGTGCCGACTTGGTAAACCGTCTGGGGGCCAATGGTCTGATCGTTCCTACTGTGGATCAGATGTTGGCTCCAGAAATTTATGAAATGCAGTCTCGGCAAGCTTGCCAGGTACACCTGTGATTTTATTTCTGTTTCCTGCCATTTTACAAGTCCTAACTCGTCATGGGACTGATGGCAGACCTTGACGACGACCATCGAGATCGTCGCGTTCTATGAAAATAAACTCCGGTCTGTTGCCGGAGACGAGGGCCAGCTGGAGAGGTTGTCGAAGCTGGTGGAAAAGTATAAGCGGCGCCTTGCTAGTGAACAGCTGAAGCTGGTCAAGCAGGTCGAGGCCGTCGACCAGCTGACCTCGCAGGTGGCTGAACTGAAGAAAGCGGTATGTGACATGTCGGCAACTTCTGCTAACGACATAGAAGTTTTAAGAGAAGAGCTGAACAAGAAATGCGCAATCGTCATGGCAGAACTCCTCAATGAGCAAGCGATCCGAGAGCAGACAGGTGCCAACTTTCTCAAGTTGTGAGAAGCCTATCGTGCACTTGAGAAGTTCCATGCGACCGAGACGAAAAGGCTTCGAGTCTTTTGAGCTGCAGAGGCTGCGTTAGCACGACGAGAAGCTCAGGTCGAATGCGCAACTAAACTCGAGAAGCTGAGGAAACATGTGGAGGACCGGGATAAGGCTGATCCCATTGTCCTAGAATACGCCCAGGCTAAAGGGACTTTGGATTGTGTGAGGCTTATAGTCGAGGAAGGTGGTTCCGTACTCCCCGTGATTATGGTGAAGCTCGAGGCGGATGTGGTGGATTTAAAGGCAAGGTACGATGGTATCGACATAGCAGACATCATACCAGAAGACTTCCTGCTTCGACCTGCATTTAATGAGCATGGATCAAATTTGATCCAGCCTGTTCCGGGGAGCTCGGACGCCTCATCCGCTGCCCATCCTGCAACTCCTTCGATGCCGAGGGGTTAGTTGTTCCCTTTGGGCATCTTTCCAGTTTTCTTAGTATTGGGGTAAGCTCGACTTGTACCTCTTGTGTTGCTTCGGGGTAGTTGTCGTGTTTTCTTGGGATTAGGATCTGCCTGACATGTCGGCATCATGCTTTTACTTTTAAGGATGATAGTTTTTCAGATTTGCACATCTGGTAGGTCGTTGCTACTGTTTTTTTCTTTTAGAAAAATTGTAAGATCCGTTTTTGATAAATGAAAGTAGAGCTTTAGCTCGGTACGTTTCGTGTAATACTTTGTTCGACGAGTTATACAAGTGACATACATGTCGGCTGCCTGCCTTGTTGTGACGTCATTGTTTTCATTTTTTTTTGCTTTTTAAAGTAGACTTTTCTCTAATCCTTGCGCGAACTGAAAAGCCACTCGATCAAAAGCCGAAGGAGACGACCTGCAGATCGTCCCTTAGACAATTTGACCTGTGGACGAAAACTGTAGTTTTGTCAATACTCACGGTTGGAGTATGCGACTCGGAACTCGGATTTTGGAATGAGACTTAAGCTCGTGACATTGTAACTTCGTACACGCCCAATACTCGTCTTTAGGAGTACGCGAGCCGGAGTCGGCATTTTCATAATAGGGACTGTAGCCCGAACATTGTGACTTCGCCCTTGTTCATTACTCATCTTTAGGAGTACGCGAGATGGACCTCGGCTTTTTGGTTTTTTTAAAAAATGAGGTCTTTAAGACCGAGGCGAGAAAACTTTGATCTCGCCGACATCCCGGTATTTGCACAGGGTATGTGCGAGTTGTGACTCGGCTTTTGTGGTTTTTTTTTTGTTTTGCGAAGGTGTAGTTGGCACACTTGTTTATGTGATAAGCGCCGAGACTTTCTTGCGAGTTCGGTACATAGTTTGGAGATCAAAAGTATTTTTATTAAGTAAAATAGCTACACCCAGTGGGTTGCCTACGTACCCTGTAAACAGGGATCAAGCCAGGTCGTAGTTCACGGTACAAAGGAAACCTAAGAATAAAACTTCTTAAGCTTGGTGGCGTTCCAAGAGTTCGGGGTTGGCTTTCCGTCCATAGACTTCAGTTCGTATACTCCGGGTTTGACTACCTTGGAAACTTTGTATGGGCCTTCCCACCGATCTCCCAGTTTTCCTGCATTCAATTCGGCGGTATTTGCGTAAGTCATTCGTATAACTAAGTCTCCCTCTTCGAATCGTCTCTGCTTGACTCCTTTGTTATAGTATCTTTTGGTTGCTTGCTGGTAGGCATGTATCCGATACAGCGCTCTATCTCGAACTTCTTCGATGTCGTCAAGGGCATCGAGGAGCATATCGTTGTTGACTACTTTGTACTCTGGCAATGTTCTTTGGTGCAGGCTGAACACGGCTGCTTCAGATGATGCTAGAGCTTCGATACCGTGGGCTAAGGAGAACGGTGTCTGATTGGTGGATTGTCTGGGTGTGGTTTGGTAGGACCATAGGACGCCATCCAGTTTGGCGACCCAGTGTCCCTTCTTTGCATCGAGTCTCTTCTTGAGTCCGTTGACAATGGATTTGTTGATGGCCTCGGGTTGTCCATTCGCTTGTGGGTACCTCAGCGTGGAATGGCTTAGTCGGATATTCCATCTGTAAACATCGACAATAAATGGATAGTTAGTAAAAATCGACGTGCATGTCGAGGTTGTGGTTGGCTTGCCATCCACTTGTCTAAAAAGGTCCGCACTGTTTTTGCGCAGAAGTTAGTGCCGTTTTCCTTTATGATTTCGCACGGGATGCCATGTCGGCATATTATGTTTTTCCAGATGAAGTCTTGTACCTGCAATACTCACAGAGGGATCGGGTCGTTACTGATCATGTATGTAGGAATCACCTTACCGAGTTAGAAGTCTGTGGTGTATTGGATGTGAAACCTGTTTAGCTTTGACCGAGGTGTATGACTCGGCTTCTACCCATTTGGTGAAATAGTCGGTCATAACTAGTAGGAATTTGTGCTTATTTGTTCCTCTTGGGAAAGCTCCGACAACGTCCATCCCCCACTTCATGAATGGATAAGGGCTGATGGATGCGTTTAGCAGTTCAGTAGGTGCGTCCGATTCCTGTAGTCCGATCTGGGTATTCGGTGCAGATGCTGATTTGCTCGATTTTATCCAGTTCTGGTGTGGAGTCGTATGTCGGCGCTGGGCTCGCCGTTCTATCCGACACCTGCAATGTTCGATTTTGATGCTCAGTTAGGAAATAGGTCCGAGCTACACGTTGATTTCCTCTGATCGTCCATGTCCTGTTTTCTGTAGGAAACTTGATGCATTAGTGGTAGGTTGATACTGCGGCCTTCATGGAGTAAAGCCACGGAGTTCCCAGGATCACGTTGAATTCCGAGTCATGTTCCATGATGACAAATCTAACCATTTGGGTAGAGCCTCCGGCTTGGACGGGCAGTTTGATGGTGCTGGTGGGAGAGAAAATTTTGCTGCTAAATCCCGTGAGTGTCCTGCTACCTGCCTTGACAAGGTTGGAGTTTACTCCCATGTTGTCAAGCATTCTCTTGAAGATGATATCAATCGAGCTTCATGTGTCGACGAGAATTCTTGCTACTTCTGTGTTTGCAATGACAAGTTCGATGACTAGGAAGTCGTTGTGCGGTTGGCTTAGGCCTTTTAGGTCGACGTTGTTGAATTCGATTGGTGAATAGTTCGGCGCTATGTCAGTTCGTTCCTTTTCTGCGGTAGCAGCTCGTCGTTCGGAGTGTCGGATAGATCGTACGGAGTCGTTGCACAAGACTAGTCCTCCCAAAATCACATTGACTCACCGTCTAGGTAACGATCCTTCTTTAGCTCGATCTTCGGGGCTACGATCCCTAGTTCGGGTTGGAGGGGCCATGTCGTCACTAGTGTGCGAACTTTTTTCTTGAACCGTACTGACTTGGTGTGCTTTATCCTTATCTCTGTCCTTCGCAGACGAATTGTGCCACGTATTTCCACCTCATCATCTATCGTTGCCCCGATTCCTGCTGGTTATGATTTCGCTGTCTTGGTACTTTCTTAAGAGGATGGTTTGTAGGTGTCGGCAATCTTCGGTCTTGTGTCCAGTTCGTTTATGGAATTCGTAGTAAGCCTCTGGGTCGTTGTCAGATGGTGGAGGCTAGTCGGCACATTTTTCGCTATCCGTGATTGCATAAGTGGCATGACGCTTATCTCTGGAATAATGTTGCCTTGGTTCGCGGGGGACTTTCTCCTTATCTCGGCTGGGTTGAGTGTCGTGGTGCTTTTTAGACATCGCGGCATGTTCTTCCTCTATTTTGATGAATTTGTTAGCTCGGTGGAGCGCATCTTCAAGTGTTTGTGGCGGATTGATGAGCAGCTCGTCTTTGAACCTTGATTTGAACCATAATGCTTTTCGTAGAGCGGTGATTGCCCCCTCGTCATTGATCATGTTACGGGCTACAATTCCCTTGAACCTGTCAATAAAGTCCTTCAGTGTTTCGTCTTCGCGTTGAGATAAGGTCCATAGGTCGGCTGTCGATGCTCTCTTCGCGATGTACATGGAGTAATGCTTGACGAATACGGTGGAGAGCTGCTGAAAGGTGTCGATGGTCCCTGGCTCCAGGTGGGAGAACCACTCAAAAGCCGAACCTTATAGATTTTCAACAAACAGCTGACACAAACCTGCATCTCGTTCTTCGAGTGAGAATTGTGCCCGTGCCATAGCGATGGTGAAGGCTGTTAGGTACTGGACTGGATCACTTTTTCCGTCGTATCCTGCAAATTTTACCTTCGCAAAGTGCCAAACTGGTATGACGGTTACCTTTTTTGAAAAGGGAGTTTGTTGAGTCTCTTCTATGGAGCGTGTGATATCTGGGGCCGAGCTGGTGGCATGTTGTACCTGCGAGCTCATGATTTTCAGTTGTTCACGGATGCTCCTCATCTTGGTATCCTCGGCCAATCTCCTAAACCTGTTTGTGTTAATGTGGTCTGTGTTTCCTTGCTCCCCGCCTGTAGGAGGAGTTTGGTAAGATGTCCCGAACAGGTTCCGACTGATAG
>OVBE01001398.1:0-37117 GCA_900406425.1 Iberis pinnata | reverse complement strand
AGAACCGGAGTGCACAATATGTACCACCATTGCGATAAAGATTAGCCTTCAGCCCAGCAAAAATGTGTATATATACACCATAGGACTTGCATTGCATAAGCCTACGACTAAAACAAACAAAATAGGTAAACCACATAAATTCCAATAAATACAAAACTTGAAGATCAATAAATAAAAATATACTCACTCTCTGTCACACAGAAGAAACGACAGCACTGGAACGTTCTCTATCACCCCCATAGTGGTGACAGCTTCCTTATGCACGACATTGTAGACATTTTTGATACGCTTGACGATGTGCACTAAAATTTCAAATTAATAGAGAAATTGAAATTAATAGCTACTACTTTAAAATAAACAATAATAATGAAGAAAATACCGGTATCAGTAATGCCAACATGTAGCCAAGATGTCAGACAAGGGAACGCCAAGTACCGGATACAGCTTGACTCGGTGATAGACTCAACCCGCCTGAGTAAAGTGAAGTCGCCGAAATAGATCTACAAGAGTGACTCGGTGTTCCAAAACGCTATCGTAGGAATCTTGCATAGAAACCTCGACAGCTCGAGACTGTCTCCCTCGTTCATGAGAGAAATGTCCAAGTTAATGGACGGAAGAACCGTGGCCTGGACGTGGTTTCCAGTGTAATCAGAAAGTATGAACTCCCTCACGGTTCCGTGAGGGTATACTCCCTGGAACTTTCTAATAACCTTTACAAGGAAGATGTCTTCACATAGTGCATAGAGCCATTGTTTTGTTTTTAAGAGTAATAGTTGAGAGAGAGTTATTAGAGAGAGGAAAACAAAAGGGTCACGTCTTATAGAAGTTTTTAGGAGTAAAAGATGAGACGTGTCTTTTCGAGAAGAGAGGAGAGAGGGAAAAGATAATTATTATTTTTCTTAATTTGTGCGAAAACTTCTTAAATATTTGTGAAAAATCTAAAACATCATTTATTATGAAACAGATGGAGTAGATGTTTGATTTTTATTTTAACTTTTTAATTAAAAGTTTTACTTTTAACATTGGGATTTGAAAAAAAAAAACATAAATTGTGTAACAAGAAAAAATCTTCAAAACAACTAACAAAATGAAACGAATGGAGTATTAATTAAGATAGAAAGGGAATATGAGATAGTGAGACAGAGAAGGGTCACGTCTTATAAAAGTTTTTGTTGAGTTACGAGATAGAGGGACATATAAGGGTCACGTAGTATAGAACATACGCGTCTCCTATCTAACCCTATGTAATCATGATTATAGTAACTTGTATTACTTTAAACAGTAAGCATACTTCAACTTGGCCATTTACTTTAAACAAACATACTTCTACTTGTATTACTTTAGAGTTAAAAATTTTTTTTAAAAAACATATTGAAAACTGAGTTTAAAATTTTTAAAAAACAAACTAAAAATCTTCACGACCGAAGGGTCCTCCATAGCCTGTGAAGCTGCATCCCATCTTGTCATAGTCAACACCCGGGATCTTCATTTCCTCCAACTCCTTCCCCAGCCTCTCCTGCTTCACGGTAAGCCTATCAATCTCAGCTTGGAACTCGAAATCTGTAGCACAGATCTGCTTCATCAACATAGAGACTTTGGCATCCAGCCGTTCAACCTTGATTCTTGCGTTTATTATGTCTTCCTTTGCTTGAATCTGCTTGTTCAAGCGCACCATTGTCTTATAATAGTGATGCAGTTTGAAGATCTCCTTTTGATGACTTGTGACTTCATCCTCCTCCTCGGCCCTGATAAGTTTGCCCTTGCCCTTGCCCTTGCCCATGATTAATTAATAACCTGCACCAAACTCACATGAATAAGTTCAGATTGTGACTAAAACACTAAACCCTAAAACGGCTAAGTCTAAAACTATTGAATAAGTTCAGATTGTGACAAAAACAACAGATAAGAGAGATAACTTATTCTGAGACCCTAAACCGCCGAATCCTAAAACCCATAAGAATATTACTTTCGAAACCCTAAAGTCTAAAAAGATTGAGAAGAGAGAGAGAATATATAACGGCGGTATAAAGAAAAACCAAAGAGAGAAAATAACCTGATGTGGACTCGTAATAGGTTTCAGATAACAACGATAATGGATTGAGAATAGAGAGAGATAATATATAATGACGATATAAAGAAGAAACTAAAGAGAGAAAATAACCTGATGTGGACTCCTTAAAACACTGAAAAGGTTTCGACGATAAACGGTTAAGAAGAGAGAGAGAGAGAATATATATAAAACAACGAAAAGGTTTATGATGTGGACACCACAACGTTTCGCGTTGCCGTGGAAATAAAGATACTGTCAGAAATAAAGATACAAATCAATTAAATAAGTTATTATTTTTATTAATATTAATATAAAAATTAGTTATAATATTTTAAACTATAACATATGTAAATTTAGTAAGATAGTCATCATTACAAAGAAACAAATTAAGGTTGATATTGACTAAGTTCATTGAATAAGTTCATTCCAACCATAAATTTAAATGGTAATTTCGAACAATAAACTTTAAAATATGAAATGGGTATGGAACATAAAATTGATATTAACTATTGGTTTAGGGTTTAGGGTTTAGGGTAAAGATCTTATGGTTTGTGGTTATATCATTATAAAACCCTTGTGTGTATAGGAGTCATTAGAAATGAATAAGTTCATTTAACAAGTTCAGATTGTGGCTTGTAATTAGAAATGAATAAGTTCATTTAACAAGTTCATATTGTGACATGTAACTAGAAATGATACAATGAAAATGGTGAGATATAACAATGCAATATTAAGGTTGACAATGAATAAGTTCAGATGTGGCTTGTAACTAAAAATAAATAAGTTCATTTAACAAGTTCATATTGTGACAAGTAACTAGAAATGATACAATGAAAATGATGAGATGTAACAATGCAATATTAAGGTTGATAATGAATAAGTTCAGATTGTGGCTTGTAACTAAAAATGAATAAGTTCATTTAACAAGTTCATATTGTGACATGTAACTAGAAATGATACAATGAAAATGGTGAGATATAACAATGCAATATTAAGGTTGACAATGAATAAGTTCAGATGTGGCTTGTAACTAAAAATAAATAAGTTCATTTAACAAGTTCATATTGTGACAAGTAACTAGAAATGATACAATGAAAATGATGAGATGTAACAATGCAATATTAAGGTTGATAATGAATAAGTTCAGATTGTGGCTTGTAACTAAAAATGAATAAGTTCATTTAACAAGTTCATATTGTGACAAATAACTAGAAATGATACATTGAAAATGGTGAGATGTAACAATGCAATGTTAAGGTTGATAATGAATAAGTTCAGATTGTGGCTTGTAACTAGAAATGAATAAGTTCATTTAACAAGTTCATATTGTGACATGTAACTAGAAATGATACAATGAAAATGGTTTTGAACCATAAACTTTAAAAATCAAAAATCTATATATAAAGAAATGGGTATGGAACATGAAATTGATATTAAATATTGGCAATGTTTGTGAACCTTATAAACCCCTTGTGTAGGTTTAAAGGAGATAACTACTGTACTCAAAGAGGCAAAGGTAATAGAGGTAACTACAGAGGACGTGGAGGTTTCTCTACTCGTGGTCGTGACTTCTCTTAGCAAGTTACAAGCTCCAACAACCAACAAAACACATGTCCTATTTGTAAAATATGTGGAAGAATAGGACAAGTGGCTGTCAAATTTTGGAACCGGTTTCATAGCAACTATCAGAGTGATGACATTCCTCAAGCTTTAGCAGATGCATATCACTTGTCCTCAGCAATTGATATTACTCGGTTTTAATGCATAACAGTGGGCATTTATGTTTGCTATTATGCATTATTCTGAGTATTTTCATTGCATATTTGGTAGAATTTCAGCATTCTAGGTGTTTGGGTCGAATTAGAGCAAAAACGATGCATTTCAGGGGATTTAAGGAAGTTTCAGAATAATTAGAAGTTGCAGACATAAGTGATCGATTAGGCAGGTGTTATTCCCGATCGAGCAAATGTTCCTAGTACTTTCCGAAGAAAGAGATCGATCGAGCAACTAAAGAAGATTCGAGAAATTACGTGATCTGCCCGATCGGGCAAACACTTGCTCGATCGGGTACTTAACCCGAGAAGAAGAAGAAGAAGTTTTCCAATTTGCAATTCAAGTCCTCAAGCCTATCCAAGTTTTCCTTATTTGATATTTTACTTTTTTAGCCTATAAATACAATGTTTTTAGGCCTTTAGAACAAAAGCTTTATTTTAATTTCTGAGAGAATTACTGAGGGAGAAGAGATTCTGAAACTCTGTATTTGGGAGAAGATTTCTCAACCCTTTTTATATATCTGNTGGAGAAGATTTCTTAACCCTTATTATATATCTGTTCTATTTTAATTATGTGTTCTTCTTTGATATTGTATTGTTTATGCTTTGCAATGTCTGAGTAGTTCCATAGTTAGGTTTTAGGGATTTCTAGGGAAACCATGTTTGAATGTTAGGTTTAACTTTGTAGGATTGAATTTGTTCGGTTCTTAGTCTAAATTTGTTCTCAATGCATGAATTAGATTGTTCACCTAGTTCATGATTATAGGTTGATAAATACAAAGGGATTTGATTTAAAAACCTGACCTAATTTAGATGAATAAGCGTTTTTACTTGCGGGAGTATTGTTTTAATTGCTTATGAACAATTGAATCTGATTGCAATGCATGATCGAATTGTTTTAAAGACGGCGAGAGTTTGTCTCTGGAAATTCGAGCATAGGGTTTAATACTCCGAGAGGAGATTATTCCATATTCATTTTTCATGTTGAGAACTATTTTCAATCCCAACCCTGCATGTTAACTTGATTTTAAACCTGAATACCTACGGATTTCCCTAATGCCTAGCGTTTTTATTTCATAATTTTTAAATCGTTTTGATTCACAACAATCACTTAATTATTCTTGCTTTAGCTAGATTTGAAACTGCAACTGAAACGTGTACTATCTGGTCTCTTTGGATTCGATACCCTATATTATGCTACATTGAACTGTTCTCTGCAGTACTAGTTTTAGGATTAAATTCTTAACCTATCAGAATTTTGGCGCCGTTGTCGGGGACCAATAGTGCCTTTTTAAGTTTTTTATTAGAATCTCGTCTAAAGTTTTTTTATTTTCAGTACTCATCTCGTTCCTTTTTCCTTGTTTTTGTTTTACAGGTGTATGATCAGAAGATCTGACAAATCCTCTGAATTGCCAAGCCTCAGTAACTCAAAACTTGCAAGAATAGAACGCTCAAATCGGAAGATCAAGAAAAACGAAAGCTCATCTAGTCAAATGGCTGGGAACGTTGATCTAGTCATTCCGAACGGACCCCAAGGTCAAAAAGAACCACCAGTTCTTGGACTCAATCAACTCATTAACCAAGGACAAGGTGGTGGTCACGGCAACCAAGTGCCACAAGACCAACAAGGAGCTAATAACAACCAAGCTCCTCCAGGAAATCCAAATGCTAAAAACGTAGATGCAAGGAACTTTGTCTTGTATGGAGATCCGGAAAGAGTAAATCGGCTCAATGCTCAGAATCATCCTCTAGTTGGTTTGTACAACAATCCTCAAGCATTCTATGCTAATAGGAACCCCATCCAGCCCCCTCAACCTTAGCGAAGGGAATACCAATTACCTATTTCGCTTGTTCAAATGATTTGTAACAACCAATTCAGTGGTTTACCTCACGAGCATCCAATGAATCATATTGACGTCTTTGAGGACATCTACAACACTATCAAACTCAATGGAATAACCAACGATTTTAAGCACTGCAGTTTGTTCAGTCATTCCTTAGCTGACAAAGCACTTCGCTGGTTGAAGTCTCTACCTGCAGGATCTATAGTAATCTGGAATGACTGCAAAGCCAGGTTCATTAGTCAATTCTTCACTACTACTAGGACTAATGCTTTAAGGAACAAGATCTATGCTTTTGCTCAAACTCCTGTAGAATCATTCTATGAATCTTGGGAACGATTCAAAGAGCTGCTTCGTGATTGTCCACATCACGGTTTCTCATATGTAAATCTCCTCAATACCTTTTATAGAGGAATTAAACAGAAGTATCAATTGTCCTTAGATACAGCTAGTGATGGAGATTTCATGCAGAAACCCATTCCATACGCTTTATGATTGATAGATAATCTAGCAGCTAGTAATAGCAATCATTTTCTAGAGTTTGATCGCCGAACAAAGGTTTTGATAGTAGATGCTAACTCAGAGATCTCAGAGATGAAAGGAGAATTCTCAAAGATGAAAGGACTAATCACTCAACTTCTAAAAGCTCAATCTCAGAAACATGTTAGTGATGTGGATGATTCTGAAGTTAATTGCTTTGCGATTCAAGAACTGAACACTGGTGAAGTTGAAAAGGAAGTGAGTTACATCAATGCTCAAGGTCAAAGGGTGTACAATCAAGGTTATACTCAAGGTTTTAACAAGACTCATCCCAACTTGTCTTGTAGAATCACTAATGTTGAGAACCCCCAAGATCAACATTACCCTCAACAGCAAAAGTCCTTTGTGCCAAATTCTAATTCAGGCGGTTTTCTACAATCCTCTTAGCCTGTATTCCAACAAGCCCAACATCAACCAAGTAANAAAGGGTGTACAATCAAGGTTATACTCAAGGTTTTAACAAGACTCATCCCAACTTGTCTTGTAGAATCACTAATGTTGAGAACCCCCAAGATCAACATTACCCTCAACAGCAAAAGTCCTTTGTGCCAAATTCTAATTCAGGCGGTTTTCTACAATCCTCTTAGCCTGTATTCCAACAAGCCCAACATCAACCAAGTAATTCAGTTGAGATGATGTTTAAGCAACTGCTGGAAGGGCAACAATAGTTCCAAACATTAATCCAAGGAGAACTGAAGGAGCTATATCAAAAATTTGATGCTTTATCAACTCATGTGAAGCAATTGGATGTGCAAGTTACTCAGACTTCTGAAGCGGTGAAAAGACAAGCTGGTGTCTACCCTGGGAAAGTTGAGGACAATCCGAAAGGGTATTGCAAGACTTTGGTGAGTAATTTATAAGAAAAAGCTAGGAATTTGGGAAAAGATTCAGATTTTTTGAAGGAGGAATTTGATGTAGAGAAATCTGCCCGATCGAGCAACCTTTGCTCGTTCGGGCACATTGCTTCCGGAGGAACAGATCGATCGGGCATCATCATCCCGATCGAGCAAACGCATACAAAAATTCCAGGGAGATCTGATCGATCGGGCACACCTTCCGCCCGATCGAACAGTTTAGTCGGACAAAAATATGAGATTTTTGCCCGATCGGGCACTCCTTACCCGATCGAGCAAAAGTCCTTGGACCTAAAACCTTCTGAACACTCCTATAAACCCAGGATTCCTTATCCGGTACTTTCTACATAGCCTATATCAGAGTTCAAGGTTAATGAGATGATTGGAAAGCCACCTAATCTACTTAGAAAGCTTTAAAAGATACAAGATCCAGGGGAATTCCTAGTTCCTTGTTCAATCAATAGAGTGGAATTATCGATTCTCTTTGTGATACTGGAGCTAATGTGAGCGTCATGTCCATGACTGTTGCAAAACAGATGGGATTATCAGGTATCCGCCCATCTCATATGACTTTCACACTTGCTAACGATTATACTGTCTCTTCTAGTGGTTTTATTCCGGACCTCTTGGTACAAGTTGGTGATTGCCTATTCCCTATTGATTTCCACATCTTGACAACGAATGAGCATTCACATGAACCATTGATTCTTGGGAGACCCTTTCTCGCAACCGTAGGGGCTGTTGTTGATTTACTCAATCGGCGTATATCTCTGAAAAACATCAAGAAGCGGGTTTTCTATCCAGCGATTCCTTCAAAAAGGGATCTTTAGGCTAATTGTGGTTAAAGAAGTAGAAGTGAAGAATGAAGTTCCTATTGAACCAGATCTTAAGTGTGTAGTTGCTAAAGTTCTACACAAAGAGCCTCCAATCTCAACAAGGAATAGCAATCCAAAGGTTAAGGAGAAGATGAAAGTGAAACCGAAGCTGGTGCAGAAAGAATCTCAAGTAACTTTGATCCCTCAAGAAATATTTAGGGATACCATTGAGTATAAGGTGAAAAGCAAAGGGTTCTCAAAGCCCTTCTCAAAGTTTAGAGTTTTACTCACCCCGGAGTTCAAAGAGAAAGGGATTGATGCTACAAAAGCTATAATGGGTAAGGTTCTAAAGCTGAAGATGTCTGGATTTGGAGCTTGTTATGGAACATCGATGGATGTTGATTCCATTCCTTCTTAGAGGTAAATACCGTCAAGCTAAGTGACGTTAAACAAAGCACTAAGTGGGAGGCAACCCACTATATTTAGAGTCTATTTATTTGTTTTTCTATTTTGAGTCAGTCTTAATCTACTTATTTTTAGTTTTGAGTTTAAACTGTTTTAGGTTATTACTGGTGAAAGTTTCTTCATGACATTCCGGGTTATCTCTTCTAATTTTATTACTCATCTTTCTCACTTGAATTGTTGATTGTTTATAATGGTTTCTCTCTTGATTCTTGCTAATTCTGATTAGTATTGCTTAGATCATTGCTCACCATTCACCATCATTCTTGTGCTTGACTTGGGTTGATTTTAGATTGTGATACTAGATTGATTGCTGTTAACTGTTCTGAATGATGCTTCTATTATATGATTCGTATTTATTTTATTAGTATTGCTCGATCATAGTGCCTTAATGGTTTATCTTACAACTGATTCTTATTAGTTTTTACAAACTATCATTGCTCAAATCGCTGTTCCACCATTACTTACACTTCTGTTGAGTGTTTGTTCTTCTGCAGGCATAGAGAATGAGGCATAGGAGTTCAGAACAAATTTGGGAGCACTTCATCTTTAGTAAACCTTTTTCCCTTTAACTCTTATAGTCTTATCTACTTTCACCATTACATATTTTTCTATCGATTATGGTTGTTCTTTACCTTCTTTTGGATTTAATTTCACACCGAGACGGTGTGAAGTAAGTCTGGGGGAGGGTGTAATGATTACTAACTATGTTTTGATGTTTTGTCTTTTTGGTGAAATTTTCCAAATTTTTGTTTTTAAATGTTTTTAAATCTAGTTGAGTCTATCGAGTCGAAGAAACCATGATCAAAATCGATGATAATAATAGCCAAGTGTGGGTATGGTTTTCACTTTCTCTAGATTGCTGACTTAGAAGATTTGCTGAGATTAGGATTGGAACCCCCATTACTAATTGATTTGTTTCTGAAAGTTCTGGTCTTTTGAATTATTGATGAATTGATGCTAGATCTGCCATGATAGGACTTAATTTGAAATCTGAATTATTCTTGCTTATAGTGTTGTTTTACTTTGAGAATTAGGTACCTTTCTCTTCAATGTTCTGTAAAACCGACAAGTTCTTCCAGTACGGTCCAGGTCCTTTCTCTCTCTACCTCCAGAAAAATGANCTGATTGATTTGTTTCTGAAAGTTCTGGTCTTTTGAATTATTGATGAATTGATGCTAGATCTGCCATGATAGGACTTAATTTGAAATCTGAATTATTCTTGCTTATAGTGTTGTTTTACTTTGAGAATTAGGTACCTTTCTCTTCAATGTTCTGTAAAACCGACAAGTTCTTCCAGTACGGTCCAGGTCCTTTCTCTCTCTACCTCCAGAAAAATGATAAAAACCGGTTTAGAAAAATTGTTGAAAGCGTGACCTAGAAGTCCGTAGTCATTGCCAGGACTGCTGAAAAATAGTTAGAATCATGAAAACGCAGAAAAGTGCGAACACGAAAAGAATAAAAAAAGAAAGAAAAGAAAAACGTAGAAAAGTGTGAATCTGAAAAGAAGTGAAAAAGGGGGAAAAAGGATCAGGACCGGAAGTCGGTTGATGCTCTGTTTGGTATGAGAATTTTGATAGAAGAGGTACTTGAGTAAATTGATTGATATACCATAGGTGAGAATGCATGAATATGAACTTAATTAAATTTAAAGAGCTGGTTGATATAATTTGATATTTGATTGACTTGGGATTTAGAGTAAGAAACAGGTTGTTAGTTTAGTGGTGGTATAAAATTAAGTCAAAGTAATTGTTTGAGATTGGTGTCTTTTGGATTTGAAATTGTAATTATGGTTTTTGAGATTTTGTGAGTTTCTGTGTGGTCCTTTTCAAACCTCTTTTCTAGATTGGGTTTTGTTTTACTTGAGGACAAGCAAAGATCTAAGTCTGGGGGATTTGATATTACTCGGTTTTATTGCATAATAGTGGGCATTTATGTTTGCTATTCTGCATTATTCCGAGTGTTTTCATTGCATATTTGGTAAAATTTCAGTATTCTAGGTGTTCAGGTCGAATCGGAGCAAAAACGATGCATTTCAGGAGATTTCAGGAAGTTTTAGAAGAATTAGAAGTTGCAGACATAAGTGATCGATCGAGCAGGTATTATGCGAGATCGAGAAAATGTTCCTGATATTTTATGAAGAAAGAGATCGATCGAGAAACTAAAGAAGAGTCGACCAATTACGTTATCTGCCCTATCGGGCAAACACTTGCTCGATCGGGCACTTAACCCGAAAAGAAGAAGAAGTTTTCCAATTTGCAATTCAAGTCCTCAAGCCTATCCAAGTTTTCCTTATTTGATATTTTACTTTTCTAGCCTATAAATACAATGTTTTTTAGGCCTTTAGAACAAAAGCTTTATTTTAATTTCTGAGAGAATTACCGAGGGAGAAGAGATTCTGAAACGCGGTATTTGGGAGAAAATTTAATGAACCCTTTTATTTATCAATATCTAATTTAAATATGTCTTCTTCTTTGATATTGTATTGTTTATGCTTTGCAATTTCTGAGTAGTTCCATAGTTAGGTTTTAGGGTTTCCCAGGGAAATCAGGGTTTGATTGTTAGATTTGTCATAAGGGGATAATAATTGTTAGGTTCTTAGTCTAGACTTATTAATAATGCATGAATTAGAATAGCTAACTAGTTCATTGATATTAGACTGATAAACACAAAGGGATTTGGTTTAGAAGTTGGATCTAGTCTAGATGAATAAGTGATTTTGCTTGCGGGAGTATTGTCTTAATTGCTTATGAACAATTGAATCTGATCTGTAATGCATGTTCTGTTATTTAAAAGACGGCGGGAGTTTGTCTCTGATAATTTGAACATAGGGTTTAATACTCCGGGAGGAGATTAAACCATCTCTGTCTTTCATGTTGAGAACTATTTTCAAAAAAAATCCCTGCATGATAAATTGACTTTCAATCATGATTACTTGTGGTTTCCCTGATGTATGACGCTTTTATTTTATAAGTTTTAAACCGTTTTAATTTACTGTTTTGATAACCATCAATCTTATTATTCTTGCTTTAGCCAGATTTGAATTGAAACTGAATCGTGTACTATTTTGGTCTTTGTGGATTCGATACCCTATCTTTGCTACATTGAACTGTTCTCTGCAGTAATAGACTAGGATTAAATTCTAGACCTATCAACAATGGTACCCTGACTTTGGTGCCACAACCCACATCACAAACACTACTGAAAGCCTTTAAGACAATTCATCTTACGCATGCACTAAGAGTGTGATGGTTGCTAATGGATCCTTCTTGTTAATTACACATGTGGGTTCAACTTTCTTGTCAATTACTTCAGGTAAATTACCACTAAAGGAAGTTCTTGTATGTCCCTCTATACAAAAACCATTGCTGTCTGTTTCCAAACTTTGTGATGATTATCCTTGTGGTGTTTATATTGATTCTAATCATGTGTGCATATAGGATAAGAATACTCAAAAAGTGTTGACAAGGGAAGAAGGCTTGACAATCTCTATAGGTTGGAGGATCAAGGTGTCATAGTGTTTTATTCTTCATGCCAACAAGCTGCTTCTAGGTTATTTTTTTCTTTTCGAAATCAAGTTTTCATGCCTTAGAACCTCTCGAGAGGATCCATTGTGATTTGTGGGATCCTTCTCCTTTTGTTTTAGTTCAAAGCTATAAGTATTATTCTGTTTTTATTGACAGTCACTCTCGTTTTTCTTGGTTCTATCCTCTTCGAATGACATCATATTTCTACTCTACATTTATTGGATTTCAAAAACTTGTAGAGAATATAGAAAATTAAAGTGTTTTAAAGTGATGGAGGAGAAGAATTTTTCAAAAATCAATTAAAACAACACTTTACAGAATATGGAAATCAACACATCATGTCATGCCCATTCACCCCCCCCCCCCCCCCCCCCCCCCCCCCAACAAAACGTTCTTGCAGAAAGAAGACATTGACATCTCACTGAATTGAGTCTTGCAGTGTTGTATCACAGTCAAGTTTCACTTACACATTGGGTATATGCTTTCTCTACAGTTAACTATCTGATAAATCTTATGCCCTCATCAGTTTTACCAGTTGATCAAACTCCCTATGAAGCCTTATTCAAGATCAAACCAATTTACACAACTTTATGCACCTTTGGTTGTGCTTGTTACCCACATCTCAGGCCATACTCATAAGTTTGATCCTCGCTCACTTCAATGTGTGTTTCTTGGTTAGAATACTCAATATAAGGGCTACTGATGGTATTATCCTCCCACATGAAGAGTCTTTTTATGAACCGCCATGTTATCTTCGATTAAAACACATTCCCTTTTCAGGGCATATACAAGTCTTCAACCCCAACATACACCACCAATTTACTTCAGTCTTGGCTAAAAAGCTCACCATCTCAGTTGGTATCACTAGTACTACCCTCCAAGTCTGCTTCTTGTAACCTGCAACAAGACATGATCACAGGTAACTCGGATATACTTGTTGTCTCAATTGAAGATTGTACTAAACATACGACATGCCTTGAACCTGCTTCTATAAGAAAAATTGATCTCTCAATTGCTGACATGAATGTTCTTTCTGCTGTAATTCCTGTTAATAATCATAACATGCTTACAAGATCAAAAGGCAGCATTAGGAAACCCAACAACATATACGTTTTACTCACCAACAAAACTCTACCTGAACCACCAAAATCCATAATTTCAACACTTAAGCATCCTGGTTGGACAAAGGCAATACTTGAAGAATTTGACTCATTATCAGCCACACATCTTGGGATTTAGTTCCTTACAATTTGGGAATGAATGTTCTTGGCTCCAAATGGGTGTTCAAGAAGAGGGGATTGACTTCATTAAAACATACAATCTTGTTGTCAAGACAACCATAATTCGCCTTGTCTTAAACATTGACGTTGTCACAAAACTTTGGCCTATCAAACAACTTGATGTGAAAAATGCGTTTCTCCATGGAGATCTTCAAGAATCTGTATACATGTCTCAACTCCCAGGCTTTCGAAGTACCATTCATCTGAATCATGTATGTAAGCTTCACAAATCTCTCCATGGGCTTAAACAAGCTCCTCACGCTTGGTTTGACAAATTTAGCTCATATATTCTTGATTATGACTTCAAATGTAGTTATGTAGATCCATCGGTTTTTGTATATCATTCACATGATAAAACAATGGCACTTCTTTTGTACATTGATGATATAATCCTAACAGGCAGATATAGTGATTTTCTTCGATCATTTATCTACCTAGTTAGCAACAAATTTCTTATGAACGATCTAGGTGACTTACATTATTTCTTTGGAATTCATGCGGTTTTCCATGAATCTGGTCTTTTTATTCACCAGTCAAAATATGTTGAAGAAATTCTTGAAGAAGCAGGAATGGCCTCCTGTAAACTACTTCCTACTCTTTTGCCTCTGCAATTGGATCAAGTCTCTGATGCAATTTTTTTTCTTCAACCTACTTATTATTGCAGCATAGCAAGGAATTTTTAATAGCTCACCATCACACGACATGATATGCAATTTACAGTGAATTTCGTTTGTCAAAGAATGCACGCCCCAACTGTTAATGATTTCTCATTTCTCAAGAGAATACTTTGATATATGAGGGGAACAAGTACTCTGAGCATAAATCTCTGTCATGATAACAGACTGTCATTGCACGCATTCTCATATAGTGATTGGGGTGGATGCAGAGATACCAGATGCTCTACAACATGTTAGTATACGATTTTTGGCTCCATCTCATATCTTGGTCTCCAAAACAGTCTCAGATCATCTACTGGGGTTGGATATCGTGCACTTACAGAGATAGATGCTGAACTCACCTGGATTTCTTTTGTTTTTTGTGATCTTGGTATTTCACAGGACAAACGAGCTCTGCTTCTTTGTGACAACCTCTCTTTTGTTCATTTATCCATTAATCCCAAGTTTCATAGTTGAAGCAAGCACAATGAGGTTGATTACCATTTCATCAGAGAAAAAGTTTCTATTGGAGTTATTGAAACTCGCCACATTTCCAATCATCTTCAGTTGGCTGACATTTTTAAAAAATCTATGCCAAAACAATCTTACAGTGCATTACAATCCAAAATGATTGTCTGCTTACCACTACACTTCAGTTTGAAAAGGGGGTGGGTGGTGAAAGCATGAAACACATCATTGTAGAGCAAATGGGCCAAGATGAGTCACAAGCAGAAAGGGAAAACAAAAGCCCAAACATAATACATCAACATCACTCGACAAAAGCACATGAAAAGAAGTTGCATAGCGATACCGCTATGGCAGAACAAGGAATTGCAGAGCAAGCTTGTACAATTGAAGATTTGAGAAATCGTTCACATGAGTAAACAAACAAAAAAAATCAATATGTAGCACGTATAAGAAAAAACCTAATTTCACAATGTACCTTAATCACTATAAAAGGGAAAGTTGTGACTCTGTAAACGTATCCGTGAGATCAATGAGTAAAATTCTTATTTGTTTATGTTTATGTTCTTAAGCTATTTCTGAAATCTCTACACCAGAAACATGGAATTCCTTTTAAACTTGTATGTGGTGCTTGTGTCAAGATTTATCATGATCGTTCTTTCTGCTATTGTAAATCTAAGGAAGATGTAAATAAATTTTGTATACAAATTANAAAAATTAATTAAAATTAAAATTTTAATTTTTTTTTTTTTTTTTTTTTTTTTTTGCTTTACAATACAAAATGATCACTTATTTAAGTGGTGGAAGAAGCAATTCTTAAAGAAGTTGAGGATGCATTGCTTAAATTCGGAATCATTGAATAAGAACTATGCAATGTGAAATGTGAGGTTGTGGAGTTAAATTTTAAGGTAGAAAAGTTTAAAGATGAACAATTGTCGATGAAAGATGAAGCTCGGAAATTTAAATGTCATACTCAAATGTTTATTGGCGTATGTATGTCTAACGACGAGGCCCGACCCTCAAAGCATATGGGCTCCAAGTTAAGAAATTTTAAGAAAATTTTGTGGGCAACTTAATATGATATTTATTTGAATAATATTGTAAAATGTTAAAAATTTCGTTATAAAAGCCCCGAACCCCTGCAATGTTCTTCCATTTTAATAACTTGGTAACTAGATGTATGTTTCATTTTAAATGACTCTTGCTNCTTTTTTTTTTTTTTTTTTTTTTTTTTTTAAATGACTCTTGTTTTGTTCCTTGTAATCTTTGTCTCGTGGCCCATATTACCATATCGTAAACAAAAATTTGGTGTAACTTTTTTTATTCTTGGAGCCTGGGTGAGGCTCTTAGTTTCTAAATCCTTTCAAAAGAATGGTTTTCGTATGTTGTGTTGTGTTAATTGCTTTGTAAGCTAGTGATTCTATGTATCAATGAACATTATGTTTCGAGTCTGCAACAAAAAAATGGAGCTTTCTCATTCCCAACGCTTTTAGATGCTCTATAAAAATCCAAAAAATGTGTCCCTTATAATTATGTCAAATTTTTTATTTAATAAATTAACTTGACGGTTCGTTATGATTCAAAATTAAAGTGATAAAAAACAAAAAAAATTATTTAACTAAGATATATTAAAATTGGTTTACCATCTTAAAACCCCTAAAGAATATTAAGGAACTCGTGTAGGCTGGGAAGGGAAAGGCCACTTGCCTCGTTAAAACCCATTGCTAGAAAACCGCATGGGACAAAACTAGCAATGGAAAAAAAGAGTACAAGTAAACCTTTCCGAGAAGAGCCTACAACTGAGTGGAAAGCTATCTGGCGGTTGCCATTGATAGCTGGTGAGAGGTGTCATATTGTAGACCAGCGAGGCGGTCCGTAATCTGTTGCCTCTATTTCAACATAAATATCCTTTTATTTTAACAAAAATGCTCTTCTATTTAGAGAAAAAAGCTCTTTTATTTTAATGGAAATATACTCTAGATATTGATGCCCTAATCAGTGACTTCACTTACTTATACTCTGGATCGGTCCTGCATCAAGCAAACCTAATTTTACAAGAAAATGGAAACTGAGTTTCACGAGTATCTTGTGATTTGACTCCTCATTGCTTCAAAAAAGCTTTCTTTCTTAAGCTCAACATAACCATTAAACAAATCCAACACACATATATATGATATCAAGTACATAAACAAAAGTTCAAAGATAAACAACATACAATTTTATTTGAGCACTTTCTTCTACAACTCTGAACACACAATCAAGTTCAAAGACATAATGATAAATTTTAAACGATGTGATGTTTACTATGATTATTCTGAAACTTAATTGGATTTAATTATCTTGCCTTGGAGTTGGTATGAATTGAGTATAGTATTTCTTAAAATGTATAACAAAAAAGAAATTACATATCTTATTGTAAAAATGATTTAAAATAGTATGAAAATAAAAAATAACGGAAAAAATAATTCAATAAAAAATAATATGTAAGAGTTCCAAATACAAAAAGAACACGTAAAAACACAACAAAATTATTAGCTATACACAAAAAATTTTAAATAAAGTAATTAACAATATAAATCCTGTCCGAAGAGCGGGCAACCACTAGTATATATATATATATATATGAATAGAGTGTCACCTCATTTTACATGCTCTAAAATTTTGACAAACAATCATTCTCCACCTCCTAATTAAAACTATCTAATCCTAAAGAACTTGAAGTCCATTACTTCCTCAAATTAAGTCAGGCTCATTCACCTATAAACTCAAAGTTTCTATGCAATTTCCAAAAAGGCTACTGATATTCTCCAAGATTATTAAATTACTTTATTCATTGTCATGCATAGTTCAACTCCTAATTGCTTATAAACTCAAAAACCATAGCTGTGCATATTGCAAGCAAACTCAAATGGTAGTAACTAAACAAAACAAACAAAATATATTAGACAAGTAACATGAAGTAAAAAAACCCATATTGTGCTTATGAACCTTATAAATTGAGTAGCCTATTAAATTACCTTGAAATTTTATAAATTATATTTGGGTTGAATTCACTAGCCCCCTCAACTTTGTCCATCCAATCTCTTTCCCCCTGAACTTTAGAACTTATTAATTTCTCACATGAACTTAGATTACTCTTTACCCGCCCCCTTAACTTTCCCCATCCAATCTTTTTCCTCATAAAATTTGGAGCTACTTAATTTCTCACCTGAACTTANAGTGGGGGGGGGGGGGGGGGGGGGGGGTAAAGAGCAATCTAAGTTCAGGTGAGAAATTAAGGAGCTCCAAAGTTCAGGGAAAAAAATAGATGGATAAAGTTGAGGGGGACTAGTGAAGTCAACCCATTATATTTCTAAAGAACATAAACTCAAAGATCCTATAGGAAAAGGAACCCATAATCTACACCATGCAAAATTAAAAGACGAGAAAATCGACATCATCCAAATCATACATGAAACTCGATCCAGTGAAGGTGTCCAGTTCACCAACAAGATAATTAGTTAGAGTAGCCACAAGAACTCCATGGAAACATATATTTTAGCATAACAACATTTATGAAGAAGGAGAGAGAAGAAATGATAATGGTAGAAGAAAAAAGAAGAAGACGAACAGACAAATATATTTTAAAAATTTATAGTTAGAAATATAAATATTATAATTAAGAATATGACTTAATAAAGAATTAAATGGATGATATTTATATGATTTACCATTTTTAAAATTTAAATATTTTATACCAAAATTATTAATAAAGATATTATAAAATAAAAAATCATTTATCGAATACATAAAGAAAAATAATATGCGCCATATTTTTGTGTCAATATGAAAATAAAATAAAAATACAAAAAATAATGCACAATTCAAAATGCAAACTAGCGGGACAAAATAAAAAATAGCATGTCTAACTAAACAAACAATAATTTAAAACTAGAGAAAAAGTTATAAAATGAGAACATAACAGAAGGGAAAGACAACTGAAGATGCATATGACTAATCAAACAATCTGACATTAATACTACGAAGGACCCTCAACAAATTGAATGCAAGAAAAATGCTAAAGGTACAAGAGCAATCTAAGTTCAGGTGAGAAATTAAGGAGCTCCAAAGTTCAGGGAAAAAAAATTGGATGGACAAAGTTGAGGGGGACTAGTGAAGTCAACCCATTATATTTCTAAAGAACATAAACTCAAAGATCCTATAGGAAAAGGAACCCATAATTTACACCATGCAAAATTAAAAGACGAGAAAACCGACATCATCCAAATCATACATGAAACTCGATCCAGTGAAGGTGTCCAGTTCACCAACAAGATAATTGGTTAGAGTAGCCACAAGAACTCCATAGAAACATATATTTTAGCATAAAAACATTTATGAAGAAGGAGAGAGAAGAAATGATAATGGTAGAAGAAAAAAGAAGAAGACGAACAGACAAATATATTTTAAAAATTTTATAGTTAGAAATATAAATATTATAATTAAGAATATGACTTAATAAAGAATTAAATGGATGATATTTATATGATTTACCATTTTTAAATTTTAAATATTTTATACCAAAATTATTAATAAAGATATTATAAAATAAAAAATCATTTATCGAATACATAAAGAAAAATAATATGCGCCATATTTTTGTGTCAATATGAAAATAAAATAAAAATACAAAAATAATGCACAATTCAAAATGCGAACCAGCGGGACAAAATAAAAAAATAACATGTCTAACTAAACAAACCATAATTTAAAACTAGAGAAAAAGTTATAAAATGAGAACATAACAGAAGGGAAAGACAACTGAAGATGCATATGACTAATCAAACAATCTGACATTAATACTACGAAGGACCCTCAACAAATTGAATGCAAGAAAAATGCTAAAGGTACGAGAGTCGAAGGAACACATATGAAATAAAAATCATTCAAAGTTTGACCAAAAATTATAATAAAAAATATTAGTGAACACATCTTCTTCTCTCTTTATCAATAGCTACAAATCAAATTTGAAAAAAAAAAACAATGATGAAAATAGACGTGCAAAAGACAAAATGAAAAAAGACAAAATATATGATATACTTAATTTGTTTAAAGTGTTCACACTAACAAATTACATGATCGGACATCAAAATGTATATAAAAATAATTATGTATTTGATTAAGAAAAAAATATAAAATAAACATAACAAATCTATACGAAATAATGATATTTTCCAAATAAAGGAACTAAAAATATATAACTAAACCATCAACATTAAAATAAATGAAATACAACACTGTTTTGGGAATGGGCACTTGTTTGTATTGTATAACCATGTGAGTGAGTTGTAAACCTATTATTTAGATTGGAACTTGTGATGAGACTCAGATCTTATCTTAGGGTCAGGATTATGGATGGACAGACTATTCTATTATTGGAAAGTCACGTTAGTTAAGCCGTCAATCAGGATTTTCTCTTTTTTTTCTTTTCTAACATTCTTTACGGTTTTAGTAACTATTGGTCTTAACACCAGATCATAATAGTTGTCATTATGTTTTTTATTGAAAAAATCGTAAGAAGAGGAACCTTATTAATTTAAGGTTGTAATTTTGAAGACGATACACAAATTACATTGATCTATAACAATCAAGGTATTAGCTCCACGAAAGCTAAAGTACCTATTTATTTCAAAGCATATAAAATTTGAACAGAAAAGGTTGTTTTTTTTTTCTTTCTTTTTTCCTATCACTCCTTAGAGCATGATTAACGCTCGATTTTTAGCAGGCTTTTAAGGATGGATCTCACCAAAAATTGAAGAAACCAAGTCCTTTGTCTTTTAATTCGGATCCACCTCTTGCACTATTTGTGGGTCCTACTGATACGTTCCGCTGGTTTATTTGTTTTTTTATCTTAAAAATTAAAAAATCTGAATCTCTTTTTTAGAGACTAGCAATGTACATGATCTTATGATTTATAACTATGAGATCGTTATGTGATTTCGCTTTTCCAAATGTCCTTTAATGTTTTCGGTATAACATTTCACGGGTTGCAACAAATTGGTGTCTTTCCATCTTTTAGACTTCCCTTTTGCTTGGCTAATCATTGTTGAAAATAAATCATAATATATAATATCGACATTAAAAACATTAAATTATATTTACAATACTTATTTAATACATATTTATATCTAAAACTAATATGTAAAAATAATTATAACAACCTAAGTAAGTAAATAAATAAATAAATAGAACTTTAATATTAATTATAAATAAAGATAATATAGTGATAAACATAATATAATTAGATCTCAAACTAAAATTATCCAGGACTAATAGTACCATTTTTAGTTAAAATAAAAATAGAACAAAAGATTAATAATAAATACAAATTTCATTGGAATAAAAGTAATGAAGCGAATATATATATATATATATATATATATATATATATTACATAATTTATTATTAATACCAATTACATGATATATTATATTCAAGATTGATCATGATTAAACTTATAGATTTTTTATAGTTTTAAAATGTAAATAGAAGTTTAATTAGTATATTGAACATAGATATACGAAAAATATAAATAGAAAAACAAATTATGAAAATGTTTGAGATGTCACAATTTAAATTTACATAGCACGGAAACTTCGCCAGAGTTTCTATTCTCGTTTCAGAGTCATAATCAGAAATTAATTCTAGAATCATGAAGAAAGCCATAGAAGCATGATTCCAAGAATAGTCAATTTGGAAGCGTTTTGGAAGCCTTTATTGGAAGCATTTTGAAAGCTTTAATTATTTTATTATAAGTGTTATAAATTTTGCAACTACATGATTGAGATTACAATAAATAAATAAGTAAAAAAAATTTTATATATTTAAAATATATGTTTACTATAGTTACAAAAAATAAATTTATAAAATATAAGAAATAATATTGTTTTTATCTTTTAAACTCATATTTTATGTTTTTATCTATAGTGATTTAGAATATCACAACCAAAATAATTTTTATTTGATTAATATTCGTTTGATGTGTTTTTCATCATTTTTTAATTATTTTTATTGAAAATATATTATGGATACTTTTATTTTTTTCTTACAAAAATAAAACAATGAAGGTGAATACAATAAACATATATATGTGATAAATATTTTTTATTTTAGTTTTGTATATTAAAAAGTTACTCATATATATTAGATTTATATTTCTTTATTAATTTTTTATGTATGATATTTGTGTGTGTACATATATAGATATATTTATGCGCTATCAACATGTTTCTACTTCCGATATACTCCTTGCAAGTTGCAACCTAGATCTTAATTAAATTTTTTTTTTTTTTTTTTGGTCGGCTAGATCTTAATTAAATTTGACAAAGCTATAATATTGTAAATTATAATTTATAAATGCGTTATGCTCATGATTTAAATATATATAGCTGTTGAAATATGATTGTTCATATCAACAAATAATATTTTAGTGCCTCGCGACTAACGAGACAATAAAATAAACCAAGAAATACGTCCCATGCACCAATAAATACCCATGCAATTCGCCACAATGTATCACTGCACAAATCACTTCTAAGGTCAGTTTTCTCCATATCTCTCTCTCTTGCTCCCACATGTGATTATACTTTGTATATGATCATTTACTCATAATTGTTATTAACAATTTTATGATCGTAATTACACAGGTAACAGAATAATTAAAAAAGCAAGAGAAATTAAACAGATGGCCAAAAAGCTAGATGCAAAAGGTGGTGAGACGGGAGATGTATGGGATGATGGATCGTACGATGGTGTTAGAAAAGTATATGTAGGACAAGGCCATGATGGCATAGCCTTTGTGAAGTTTGAGTATATCAATGGTTCTGAAGTTGTTGTTGGAGATGACCGTGGAACTATGACAATGCTAGGAACTGAGGAGGTAATATATATTGGTCAAGACTCATCAAGAGAAAGGCTGGATTTGAAATTTTGGGAGCTTAAAACAAAATTTAAAAATTTAAGGCTAATATTTCATATATTTGTTTTTGGGATCACTATATATATAATTTTAAATTTTGAGGGCCTATAAAATACGAGATCTGACTTATAAAAACGAGGGATATAGACGAATATTTCATCTAGCTGTGCCCAGAACCGGCCCTGATCAAGAGGGTCTTTTTCTTCTGTTGTTTTTGGTACTAAAAATTACTTGGTTACTATTTTTGTGGCAGTTTGAGGTTGATCCGGAGGACTACATCGTATATGTTGAAGGTTACCATGATCAAATTTTTGGGGTACCAACAAAAGTTGTCACGGCTCTTACGTTCAAGACTTTCAAGGGGAAAACTTCTCAACCATTTGGAATCAACTCTGGGATAAAGTTTGTGCTCCAAGGTGGCAAAATCATTGGGTTTCATGGACGTTCCACTGATGTTCTACATTCCCTTGGAGCCTATATTTCGTTGCCGTCTTCTCCAAAAATGGCTGGAAACAACTGGATCAAGGTATCTAGCTAATAATCTCTTAGTCATCGTCCAACGAAAATAAACGAACTTTATACAAATAAAAAAAAAAAGATTCTAATTGGTAATGCCAGGCAGCAGACCAGAGCTGGTTTTTTCTTTCAAATTTAAAAAATTTTAGTTAAAAAGGTTATTTTTAGAAAGAAAAATTATATAAATTTAATATTTTTTTATTGTAGATTGTGAATTTCAAAAGTTCAGGGTTGACTAACGCGTACCAGAAAATATTTGTGAAAAATAAAGTTATACGAGAGAAGTAAACTATACGAGAAAAACAAAGTTAACTTTACTTTATGTTTGACTTAACTAAATAATTGTTTGATGGAATTAAGATATTACACGTGATTAGACCCTAAATCATTTCAAAGTAACATATAATTAATTTTATAATTAAGGTGGAGCAAGAAGGAGAGGCTCCAGGTGCAAGATGTTCACATGCCATAGCACAAGTTGGAAACAAGATTTACTCTTTTGGTGGCGAGTCCAACCCAAACCAACCCATCGACAAAGACCTTTACGTCTTTGATCTCGAGACCAAATCTTGGTCCATTGCTCCAGCCACAGGAGATATTCCCCACCTCTCTTGCTTAGGTGTTCGTATGGTCTCAGTTGGATCATCTCTCTATGTCTTTGGAGGCCGAGATGCTTCTCGTCAATTCAACGGTTTCTACTCGTTCGACACGACCACGAACGAGTGGAAGTTACTAACTCCAGTAGAAGAAGGACCAGCTCCTCGTAGCTTTCACTCAATGGCAGCAGATGAGAACAACGTCTATGTTTTTGGTGGAGTTGGTGCTAAACAACGTCTCAAGACTCTAGACGCATACAACATCGTTGATCAGAAATGGGTGAAATGTTCGAACCCTGAAGAATCATTTAGCATAAGAGGAGGATCAGGACTTGAAGTAGTGGAAGGGAAAGTTTGGGTTATTTATGGATTTAATGGATGTGAAGTAGATGATGTTCATTACTATGATAATGTTGAAGATAAGTGGACACAAGTGGAAACATATGGTGAGAAGCCTTGTGGTAGGAGCGTTTTCGCTAGTGCGGTTATAGGGAAACATATTGTAATATTTGGAGGTGAGATTGCAATGGATCCACAAGCTCATGTGGGTCCAGGTCAATTGATTGATGGGACTTTTGCATTGGACACAGAGACGTTGAAATGGGAGAGGTTAGATAAGTTAGGTGAAGAGGAAGAGACTCCGAGTATTAGAGGATGGACAGCTTCAACAAGTGGGACTATTAATGGTAAAAAAGGACTTGTGATGCTTGGTGGTAAAGGCCAAGCCAATGACCGATTTGGTGATCTCTTCTTTTATGGATTTAACTCTGATTAAAACCGTCTTAATTAAACGCAGCTTGCTCATGATGGTTTGTTACTTTTCTTTTGGTTTTGGTGTGTGTGTGTGTGATGCAATAAGAGTTGATCATATTACCATATGATCCTTATCTATTTCCTTCTTTTTCTTTTTCTTTTTCAAATGATGGAGCTTGTCCATTTCGTATGTTTTTTCTTTGTATGTTTGTTTTGTGTATTATCCCACTATTTAAAAAATTAAATGTAAGAATGAAGAGTCATAAATTGCCTTATAATAAAAAGAGAATTCACATGGCACTTACACAATTATTAATAGTTGCTTATTTTTTATACCATTCCAAACCAATATAATCTTTTTGAAAATCGCAAATAAAATATAAGACATGATAAATGTATTTTTCTTTAATATAATTGGTTTTCTAAATTTGTTCAAAATTTTAAAAGTTTGTTTATATTTCTTTTAAGAAAAATACTCCCTCCATTGTCGAATAATTGATGTTTTAGATTTTTCACATATATTAATAAAATTAACTTTACCTTTTCTAATACTTATTCGTTAGTTTAAGAGAAATTCCTTGAAACACCATCAAAAGAAGTTCAAATTCCAAAACTATTATACACTCTCAAAATTTTCAAAAATACCACACACTCTCAAATGTTCCAAAAATACCACAAACATAAAAAGTGAATTTAAGGGTTTAGAATTTAAAATTTTGGGTTTGGGTACACTAAATAGAGTTTAGGGTTTAGTTTTGAAGGGGTAGAGTTTGGTTTTGAAGTTTTAGGGTTTAAATTTGAAGTTATAAAGCTATTTCAATTTTTGTGGTATTTTTAGAACAAAAACATTTTTGTGGTATTTTTGAAACTTTTGGGAGTGTGTGGTAGTTTTGGAATAAACCTAATTTTTTGTGGTATTTTTGAGAATATCCCTTAGTTTAATAACACTAAATATCATATCTCTCCCTCCACTAATGGTTAAAAATAAAAATAAAGTCAATAGTTGTGAAGTGTGATTCCTGATACCATAAATATATATTATCTTTAATTTAAAACATCTAGTATTGTGGAACAAAGAAAAAAAGAAGTTAAAACATCATCTTTTTAAAAAAGGACAGAGTACTAAATAGGGGTGGGCATTCGAGTTTCGGTTCGGGTTCGGTTTAGAGAATTCGGGGTTCCGGGTTTTTCGGGTCTGACTACATATGATCCAAATAGGAACTGAATAGATTTCGGTTCGGGTGTGGGTCGGGTCTATTCAGGTTCGGGTCGGGTTTTTTTTTTTTACCAAAACCCGATATGGAACCGAATTATTTTTTTGTTCGGGTTTTTTTTGGGAAATTTGATTTTTTGTCTTGTATTTTAGATTTACGGTTTTTATTTTCGGGCAACATGGATTATTCGGGTGTTTGGGTTCAAAACCCAAATTACCCAAACCAAAAACCCGAAATACAACACAAAAAAACCCAAATTACCCTATACAAATTACTTATATATATAAATACATTCGGAATTTTTGGGTACTATTCGGGTTTCGGTTCGGATCCGGTTCAGTTCAGGTACCCATACTAAAAAATGATAAAAATCCATTCGAATTATTTGAAAATTTGATTCAGTTCTGGTTTGGGGTTCGGGTAAAATGTCCAGCCTTAATATTAATTATCAACTCATCCGATCTGAAATGTACTTTTTCATTACTTTATTTGTTGGCGCGAACACATGAACCAGTTTTCTAATTTTGCCATTTGAAATACTAGTTAAAAATTTAAATTACGTGAAAGATATCACTTAAAGCAAGACTATTAGAGGGTCTTAACTAGTTTTTCGGTGTATTTTGAGTGTATTAAATCAGAAAGTAAATATTTTAATTAGGACAATACAAGAGTTGGTCTTTAGCTAAGCATTTTAAGACAATTTAAGAGCCGCACACGTGTCGGATTGTGATTGGCTCGGTCATTTTAATTTTTTTTGTTTAGGGGTGGGCATTTAAACCGAACCAAATTTAGTTCGGTTAGTTCGGTTCGGTTTATTCGGTTAGTTCGGTTCAATTCGGCATCATTTTTATTTTAGTTCGGTTTTTCGGTTCGGTTCGGTTTGGCAAAAAAAATTATACTAAATTAACCTAACTGAATCGACCCGAACTGAACCGTACTTGCTAAAATTAATTGATCAAACCGGAATACCGAAAATAAACAAAAAAAAACAAAAAAAAATCCAAAAATTTAACCAAAATTAAGATTTTGAAACCGAAAACCGAACTTCCAAAATGAAAAATCGAACTTCAAAAATTTATCACTTTTCAATAATTTTCAATAAAATAATATTTTATGTTTTTAAACTTTTTTTATTAAGAACCCCTCGGGTTCTACCAATGGACGACAAAATCAATAAATACATACAAAATTCCTTAAGTGTATAAAAATTTGAAAAAAAACTAATAAAAATTAGTTAAAATTTTTTTGGGGATTTCTCCAATGGAGATGATCTTACGATTTTCTATACCTAAACGAAGAAATAATGAATAAGTTTTGGTATTTTAGAAATGTGTGTAAGATTATTAGATCCATAATGATGATTTATATAAAGTATAATATATTGGATGAAAGCAAAACAAATGTTAATCCATCATGAGAGGTTTACAAGTATCAATTTGAAAGTGTAAATAGGATAAATACAACACAATCACTTTTCAACTATATATTTATGAAGACAAATCACAAATACAGTAAGTATTCTTTTTATTTTACACTGATTTTGATTCCCTTAATATTCTTCTGTTTGTTGATCTGCTTGTGCAATCACTCAGCCACGCTGATGATAAGCTTCTGCAGTCACTCAGATCCAATTCTTTCTCTGGTGTCGATCTGCTTCTTCAATCACTCAGTCACGCTGATGATATGCTTCTGCAATAACTATAAAGATATTATGAATATTTAGAATCTTCCAAATATCTTGCTGCATCATCTACCTAAACTTTTATTCACGATTCCCTTTGGTTCCTTTCCTTTTTCCATTTTTCTTTTAAATCATCTTTCATGTTCTCCTTTCCTTTATTTCTTTTTCCAAATTCCTTGCACTTCAAGTTGATATCTTGTTTCTTCTTTCCCGCATCGTTCCTTTTCTCTTTCTCTTTTTTTTTCATTTTCATTAGCTTTCCATTTCTTCTTGTAATCTTTTCCTGCATCTTTCTATATCTTTATTTGCATTGCATCTTCAATCTCTCTCTTTTTAACTGAGTGGGTGACTCAAGCACGTCCACGATCAACCTTTGATCTTCTTTTCCTTTTGCATCTTCAATCTCCTCATTTCTAATTGAGTTTGTCACTTAAGCACTTCAACGATCAACCTGATAATTAATGCAACAGACAAATAATCAAACCAACATCACATGTAATATGCAAAATCACACAGTAAACATTTAAGAGAACATGTTAAGTTTGGATAAAAAAATCATCATAAACAGTAAGTCAATCCCCCATAAACTGAGACTACTCCCCTTGAAACAAGGTTTCAGTGTGTTGAAACAAAGATTATGTGCGTTGGAGTATGGTGTGGTCGTTGGAGTGTGATCTGGTCTGGTCCTACTCTCTCTGCTTGATTGGCAATACTTAGTCAAAAACACAAGATGCAATGAATCCAATAGGCAATGAGACACACTGTCGAGCTTGCAGCACTTCTTGGAAGCGTGAGTGAACATATACGAAAGTAAAGCATGTGATGGGCTTATGTAACCATTGTGTCCATCAACCATGTCAAACATTTTAACCAGTGTATATAAGTACCAAAACACATTGACAATCAAACACATTAATAATTATGCATCATGAAGAGAAAATTCAAAATCCTTTGGTGCAAATGCTGCATATGAACAGTCACAATCCTAAACTTTTCCCGCATGTTCAAATATTAGGACACATGAAAGTGCACTAAAATAAGTGGGCCTTGACAAATGGAAAATCAGATCAGTTCGGTTATTGTACACTGAACATATCAGAGACATATGAACCCAACTTTTGAATCATTTTAACCAGAGACTCATAACCTGAAACATATTTACATACATCTACAAGAAACTATCCAGACACTATTGATGGGGAGCATGCATGAATATATAATCATTAAGAGCATTTAGAAAAATCATTAATATATTTCATTTTTGAGGAAATATTAGCACATAGGAACATGTGACCTGACTAAGCGAGAACTCATAGATATTGATCCTTAGAACACACACGTACACAGGTGTAGCTGACAAGTCTTTCGCACTTGCATACCTTTATCTTTAATAAGCACAGTTTTAAACCCTGATGTGTATAAACAATGCAGTTGTATATATATATCTGTCTGAACCATCACTTAACTTCTCAAGTTTATACAACGCCCTTTTTCCTTTCTTTTTTCTTTTGAACATCAAAAAAATCTCTTTTTGTTAATGCTTCCCCTTTTCTTTTTTATTATGTGATCAGCTATTTGACCTCCTTGTTTATACACCATACTAGTACTGGCTGTTTTAGACAACATGATAGGCAACTCTTTTTAAGCCACTAAGATATGTTGAGATAGTCTTCCTGATGTATTGTATGTACTATTCGATCATTTATCTCAACCATAATCTCATCCCATCATAGTTCACAAACTTCTATGGCTTTGCGAAGATTGATAAACTAATTGAAATCCAATTGTTTCGTAAACATATCTGCAACTTGAAAATCAATTCTCACATGCTCATCCACAATTAGTTTATCCTCAATTAACTCACGAATGAAGTGGTTTCTGATGTCAATATGTTTGGTATGTGAGTGTTGCACCAGATTCTTGGCTATGTTGATGGCACTCTAATTGTCACAATCAATCAGCATTGATTCTGTATGAATCTCATAGTCATTGGCCATGTGTTTCATTCATAGTAGTTGAGTGCAACAACTTCCCATCGCAATGTACCCAGCTTCAGCTGTGGAGAGTGATACACATTTCTGTTTCTTCATAAAGAAACATCCTCCACTGGTATTTCGTTTGTCATCTAGACTCCCAGCCCAATCAACATCATATTAGCCAGAGATATTGAAATTGGTGTCCTTGGTGTAATATATACCAAGATCAACATATCCTTTGATATACTTGATGATTCGCTTGATAGCAAGAAAGTGTGACACTTTGGGTTTTGCATGATATCTCACACATACTCCCAAACTTACGCATATATCTGGCATGATAGCTGTAAGATACAATACAACATACTTCCAATCATTCCTCTATATAGCTTCTGGTCCACATCTTCTCCTTCATCAACTCGAGACAGCTTACATGATGTACTTTTGGGTGTTCTAGCAATTGTGCAGAAAGTCAGCCCAAAACATCCAACCAGACTCTTGTCTTTTGTGCTTTGACTCAAGTAGATGCCATTAGCCATTTGTTTAACCTACACACTATAAAGTATGTTAGTTCATAAACCATACTCATCTCAAATTTATGTGTCGTGTGTTGAACATATTTTTTAACAAGTGCTTTATTTGTAGCTTCAAAAACACTGTCATCAACATTGATTTTAACCACCATAAGATCATTGTTCAAGTTGATGAACATAGTTTTGTCAACAGTTCCTCTTGTGTAACCTTGCTTGAGCAGACAAATAGTTAGACATTCGGTCTAGGACATGGGTGCATGTTGATGTATCTTGGGATCAACTAACGGAACTGAACGTACATACTGCACCAAAAGTTACTATGTTTCTTCCTCTTGATTATGTCTTCAAGTAAATCATAGGAAAATAAGTCCAATGTTTTCTTTGAGAGTATGTCATGTGTGACTTTGTGCAGTATATTTCCCTTCTTCTCTTTGATACATGGTCCATGTTTTCTATGTCATAACTCAAGTTCACATGTTGAAGCAGCAGTAACACAACGACACATTCTCACAATCCCAATATCAAACTATGACGACTAAGAGAACTAATCTCATTCATTCTCATTGGTCTTATATTTATACTAGCCTACCTAAACCCTTATTCACGATTTCCTTTGGTTCCTATCATTTTAACATTTTTATTTTAAAATCATTTATCCTGTTCTCATTTCTTTTATTCCTTTTTCTAAATTCCTTGCACTTCAAGTTGATATCTTGTTTCTTCTTTCTAGAATCTTCCCCTTTCTCTTTCTCTTTTTTCCTTTTCTATTAATTTTCCATTTCTTCTTGTAACCTTTTTCTGCATCGTTTGATACTTTTATTTGCATTGCATCTTCACAATTATCATCTGCTTGTTCAGTATCACCAAGAATATATATACACAATATATTGTACTCTTATACACATCTTCGTGTTCAATTTTCTTTAAAATGATCAAAAGTTTCTACAAAAATGCATTAACCTAAGAAACGATATAGCCTAGGCAAAAAATACAAAGCTATAAATTATAAGACACTTGGAAAAGTTAGTGTATGGTTATCGAATCTAGAGGAGCATCAAATTTTCCCATTTTCTTCAGTGACGACGTGATTTGATTATGTTTCGGATGTCCTTGTCAATGAAGTGGTGGTAACTGGAGGCAAAGTTTGAGAGTTGTGTAAGATGTTCCTTTGCTTCCAAATATGATAGATAGTAGTGTGAGCCGCCACTTTCCTAAGAGTTGAAGTGGTCCTAGCGGACGAGCGTGATGTCCAAGACAAAGATACTTTTGGTTAAGCTATAGCAATATTGTTAAATCCTCCTCGACTATTTTCTCCAAGCATAACGTATAAAGAAGTAAATTTAGTTTTGTTGTATTTCATCAACAGTTTTTTATCATTTCTTCACAATTTGTTTTTGCTTTTAAGATTAACACTGATACATGATTGTTAAAATTAGTTTTATTTTCTTTAAAAAAGTGTTGGCATTTGGTTGCGTATCCAAGTGGACTAAATGTGGAGGAAAAAGTGCTTATGGTAGAGGTGGTCAAGGAAGAGGACTTGCATAAGAAAAGACTGCTCGTGCTAAACCATTTATTATTCAGTTAAGTTTGAGGGAGAATATTAAGATGACGATCAAAGATGCACATCACTGGAATCAACACTTTTCCAAATGAAAAAAATCCAATATATTATTTTGCCAAGAATAGCTCTTATCCAAGACAATTTGTAAGATCGGCCAAAGATGGAAGGAAAACCAACCAACTAAGCCAAATAATGATCAAGATTTGAAGCTCAATTCCAACACATACAAGCGAGACCAAGAAACCATTTGGGCCTATAAAAACAAAGGTCATCCCAAAATATGGCCTTATGGCCTTACAAATTCGGCCTAGTCCAAGTTTGGCCTATTAAATTCAAAGTGTGAAGTGTGTATAGGCTGTATGTCTAAGACATGATCCAATAAAGTGGAATGAGCTTCTAGAAGCTAAATTTGAAGTTAAGTACACTAAAAGATTGTTGGAACCAAAGATGATAAGAATGATTCACATGTGAAGCTCAGGAGAATGTGTGTAGACCACCTCGGGAAGTGTGTGGTGTACCTAAGAAAGCTTAGTGTTGTTCCTTTCTCTATTGATCAATGTGTAGTTGCATGTCCCTATCTATCTTGGTGGTTTGAATTGCTGCAATTTAAACCTAGCTCTTGTTATAAGTCCTATAAATATGTTGTGACCTTCTTTGTATCTATCTACCCAGATTTCATCTCTTTCTCTTCACTATACTCCGAGTTCTCTCTCAATCTCTCGTATTTTCTCGGTTTATACTCTCTCTCTACACTCAAATTATATTCTAATTTCTTTATTTAGGTTTCGTACTCAACTATTATCAAAACTCATTCTCATTCCACGCAATAGCTTAATCATACTCTCTTTCATTTATGCAAAGTCTTCTTCTTGTTCTTGAATATTTTCATATTCTTCTGTTCTATATTCTCAAATTATAACATGGTATCGGAGCACTAAACTCTTAAAACCTTTTATTTCTACATAATTTTTTCATTTGGTTTAGTTTTATCTTTCAAATATGTTCTTGAAATTTTTTAAATAGATTTCAAAATCTGTTTTTCTCAAATCCGTTTTTTTTTTTCCTTTTTCAAATTGATTTGTGAAAGTTTTCTTCTTCTGTATTTGTTGTATGTTTATTCATGGTTCAAGAAACATGATTGAACGAGCGAATATTAAGAATATAAATGCTGAAGAATCATATCTCTAAATTCTCTTGTTTCTAAAACTATTTGTCATCCCGATTTATTTCTTATTCCTATTAATTCATAAAGTACTTAAGTACATTGGTGATAGTGGTTAGTCTTAAGGTAACATAAGCTTGGTTGCTTAATATTTGTAGATTTAAGCATCCAAGACCATAGTTACAGATTTTTTTTAAATCTAAAAAACACTTGTAATCATAGACTAGTCATTTTATGGAATGCACATTCTTTTTTACCATTGATACTTGTGGATCCTAGTCTTACAAAATAATATGGTCAAACATTTATCTTGTGAATTTAAAAATTTGGGTTATTTCTGCTCCTTGTGGAATGTAGAGGTATTTTTTGTTGACAATATGTTATATCAAATCAAAGAAGGAAAACCCACACATGGTATATTCCATTGTAGTGAGCTTTGTTTAAAATTGTATGATCTTTGTAGATAAAATCATCTAAAGACTTTGATGCATTCTGTTTTTACAACCATCTTCAAAACAAAGAAAAGTGAACCTATCTTTATAGATAAGATACCTTGATGAATCCAATTTTTATAAAAAAGAGAGTCTTGGGCATAAAAGTACCCATATGGATTTAAATAATCATGGAGCTGAAACCTTTCTTTCAAGATTACTCGAGGGAAGATAACTTTGAATTAAGAAAGACTTGATGGATCCAAAAATACTTGTGTAATTTAAATTCTAAAAAGGGGGCGAACAATGGTCTTACATGTATTTAAAGGAGATTAAAATTTTAAGATTTTGATGGATCCATAAAACCCTTAGAATGTAAAGGAATGAAGCTTTGACGGATCCATAAAACCCTAATAGTGTAAAGGAAGGAAAACTATGGTTAACTTTGTTGTGATATGATATTATCATATTGTAACAACTTATATTCACATTTATCTCTCTGTTTCATTTAGCCTAAATTGTAGCAAATTGTTATTTGAACATTTTGTATATATAGCTTTAGCTATCGATCAATAAACACCAGAGAAACTTAATACAAGAATAATAGTTGATAACGACAGAAGTGATAACGGCAGAGAATTCATTTGTTTAAACCGTTATTTTCAAAAGAATGGAATTCTTCACGAAATGTCTTGTGTTGGAACTCTTCAACAGAACGGACGTGTCGAGAGAAAGCACTGTCACATCTTAAACGTCGCAAGGGCATTGCGTTTTCAAGCTTTTCTGCCATTAGAAATGTGGGATGAATGTGTCTTAGCGGCAGGTTATTTGATAAACCGAACTCCATCCTCTGTTTTAAATGGCCTCACACCATTTGAAAGACTATACCAACGTCCTCCACCTTTATCACATATTAGAGTTTTCGGCTGCTTATGTTATGTTCATAACCAACATACAAATGGTGATAAATTCGCACCAAGAAGCAAGAAATCAGTTTTTCTTGGATATCCAAATGGGAAAAAGGGGTGGCGAGTGTTTGATTTAGAAACATAACGGATATTAGTTTCAAGAGATGTTTTCTTCTCTGAAACTGAATTTCCTTTTGCTGGATCTTTCTCGTCAGAGTCTGATGTTATTAAATCTAATTCATCAAATTTCTTTGATCCTTTAAGTGATGAAAATTTGGTTCCAGCTTCTTTTTCACAGCAACAGTCTCGTGCAGCACTTGAACAAGTCCAAATCACTGCATATTCTGATTCTTCATCACCTGTAACAGCAGACAATCTTACTTCTTCTATACCATTGTCATCTCCTACCTCTCCAACATCGCATGTTATCTCTGTAAAATCACCCTCTCTATCTCCTCAAATTGATCAAGTTATGGTTGAATTGCTTGGTAAAGGTATGCGACACAAACAACTCCCAACAAAGCTTGCAGATTATGTTTTGCAACTGCATGATTCTAATGGTCTTCATGCACGTGATTGCAAGTATCCATTAAGTGATTATTCAATTGTTGACATATTTTCTAAAAACCATCAAGCTTATCTTTTGTCTTTGAATAGCACTAGTGAACCACTACATTATTCACAGGCAGCTGACGATGTGAATTGGTAAAAGGCAATTAGAGCAGAAATTGAAGCTCTTGATGCGAATGGTACTTGGACAATTGTTGATCTTCCACCCAACAAGAAATCTATTGGTTGCAAATGGGTATTTTGGTTGAAATTCAAGTCTGATGGTTCGCTGGAACGACATAAAGCACGTTTGGTGGTTCTTGGGAACAAACAAATTGTTGGAACAGACTTTACAGAGACATTCGCACCAGTAGCTAAAATGACTACAATAAGAATGTTTCTTGAAGTTGCAGCCGCAAAGGATTGGACGGTCCTCCAAATGGACGTTCACAATGCATTCTTACATGGGGATTTAGACGAAGAAGTCTATATGCAACTTCCACCCGGCTTTTGAACAACTGATAAATCGAAAGTATGTCGTTTGCATAAGTCATTTTATGGACTTCGTCAAGCTCCTAGATGCTGGTTCGCAAAGCTTAGTGCGGTATTACGGGATTACGGTTTTATACAAACACCTTCAAACTATTCTCTCTTTATCTACTGCAAAGGTACTGATCGAATTCACATCTTGGTGTATGTAGACGATCTGATTTTGTCTGAAAACTCTGTCTCCTTGCTCGACAAATTCAAGGCTTATCTCAGCTCATGTTTTCACATGAAAGATCTCGGTGTTCTAAAATATTTTCTAGGGATCGAAGTGGCTCGAAGTCCCTTTGGTTTTTATTTATCACAAAGAAAATATGCCATAGACATTATTACAGAGACAAGATTGCAAGGAGTCAAACCTGTGAATTTTCCAATCAACCAAAATCACAAGTTGGCTCTATCAACAAGCGATCTTCTGCCGGATCCTTTGCGCTACAGGCAGCTCGTAGGTAGGCTGATATACTTAGCCACTACTCAGCCTGACTTGGCTTATTCGATTCACATCTTGAGCCAGCTTATGCATTTACCGAGACATGAGCATTGGGATGCAGCCTTGCGGGTTGTGCGTTACTTGAAGCTTGCTCCGGGACAAGGGATCCTGCTCCGATCTGACTCACCTCTTCGCCTAACAGCCTGGTCCGATGCAGACTGGGCAGGTTGTCCGGTTACTCGCAGGTCATTGACGGTTTGGTTCATTCAATTGGGGAACTCACCGCTTTCTTGGAAAACAATCAAACAAGAAACAGTTTCTTGTTCATCAGCGAAAGCCGAGTATCGAGCTTTGTCCTTTACGGTCCGTGAAATTCTTTGGCTCAAAGGATTACTTCGGGCTTTTGGAGTGACACATGATGATCCGGTCACCGTCCATTGTGACAGCCTTGCAGCCATTCATCTCGCTGCTAATCCGGTTTTTCACGAAAGGACTAAACACGTTGAGCTAGACTGTCACTTCGTACGGGTGAGATTGTTCGCAAGAAAATTGCTACTCAACACGTCAACACCAAACAACAACTTGCTGATATCATGACAAAGGCTCTCGGACAAAAGGAGTTTGTCGATTTCAAGACCAAGTTGGGCATTCAAGATCTTCATGCTCCAACGTGAGGAGGGGTATTGTGATATGATATTATCATATTGTAACAACTTATATTTACATATATCTCTTTGTTTCATTTAGCATAAATTGTAGCAAATTGTTATTTGAACATTCTGTATATATAGCTTTAGCTATCGATCAATAAACATTAGAGAAACTTAATACACAAATAATAGTTTCTGATAAGCTTTGTTGTTGTGGGTATAAGCAAAACCATGATAAATCCAAAAATCCTCTACAAATCTCTATTAGGAAATGATTCATGATTTGCTATGATTCTAATAAATTGATCGCTAATTTTCTAAGTGTAATGATCCATTGATTCTTTTTAGAAGTTCATGTCTTTTGTTTCGCGTTTTTGGATATTTTTACAAATTATAAAATAAATAAAACTGGATCTAAATGTAATATTTCAAATGTCAAATTCAAATATGAAAACAAAAAAACTTTGAGATATTGAGATGCAACATTTTGGTAATGCAGCATCTATATATATATAAACAAACGGGTCTAAATTGTTGGCTGGTTTATTGCAGTATTGGCCCCAAGGCCCAAAGGAACAAATCAGCACATTGACTCAAATGGGCCTACAAATTCGGCTCAATCTAAATTTGCTATTGTTAGCGAATGCTTTAATGGGCTTACACTATAATTCACCTTCGACTTTTCCTGAGCGATTATATCCGATCAAGATTCCTAACATAATAGCGACAAATTTTTTGTCAAAGCATCACTAAATTATAAACAATTATATATTTTAATTGACACGAAATCAAATGACTATATAGCAAAGCAAACAAACGTTTAGTATTATTTCTCAAAACACCAAATGATCAATCAATTAACGAAATACGAATTAATCGGAATATTTACATCCATTGCCCTCTTCATCATATACATTATATGTCTCCTCCACAACAAACAACGTCGTACCAAACTGCCTCCGGGACCAATTCCTTGGCCGGTGATCGGAAACATGTTTCAGCTTGCCGGTTCACCGCCACACGAGTCTTTGACTAAACTTTCAAAGCGTCATGGGCCAATCATGACTCTGCGCCTTGGGTCGATGTTGACGGTTGTGATCTCATCGAGCGAAGTAGCTAGGGAGATTTTTAAGAAGCATGACGCGGCTTTGGCCGGACGGAAAATATACGAGGCGATGAAAGGAGGGAAGAGCAGTGATGGTTCGCTCATTACTGCTCAGTATGGTCCGTATTGGAGGATGTTGCGGCGGCTCTGCACCACTCAGTTTTTTGTCAAGAGCCGTCTTGATGCAATGAGTGATTTACGCTCCAAGTGTGTTGATCAGATGCTTCGGTTCGTCGACGAAGGAGGCCAAAACGGTGCGTTTATTAATCGAAATTATTAAATATTAA
>OVBE01001397.1:0-37124 GCA_900406425.1 Iberis pinnata | reverse complement strand
CTAAAAAGTGATAAGAAATGTTATGCACAAACCATGAAATTCAAGTGTTATCAGTCATCTTGCTTCGGTTCCAGTTTTTGAGTGTGGTTTGGTAGTTAGGGGAGTAGATTTGGTTTGGTGTGGCTGTTCGGTTTGGTTTGTGTCTTGTTGGCTAGGTAGATTTATGCGGTTGTTGTTCGCTTCAAGTTTGTCTTCTTCTCTTTTGGCTTTGTGGGTTCTGGTTCTGGCGTGTGGCTTTCCCCTTAGTTCCTTTCCGGTCTTGTTTCTTGGTGGTGCATGGTTTTTGAATCGCTTTAGCCGGATTGGTTCCAGTCACTCCTTGTCTCTACTTGCAAGTCTAGTTTGAAGAATTCTATTTATGCTGGCTCGATTGGCGCATCTATTTTTCGTGTATCTCTTTAGTAGTCGTTTATGATGGTTGATGGTTTGAACCATCTTTAGGACCTCTCGATTGTTAGCCTGTGATTCTTTCTTGTGAGGTAGTCCGATTCACTATAGGAGGACTTCGTTTCCCGCTTGATTGGGCCATCGGAGGTCTTTACGGTCATCGTCATCAAGGGGTGTCGTCTTCTGGGATTGTGGTCGTATGAGCATTAGAAATTGTTTCCTTTCCCTTTGTTTTCTTTCATTCGGTCTTGTTTTACCTAGTTTTTTTTGTCTGTTGTTAATTTGTACTTTGCTTCTCTTTTTGGGTTGTTGGCCTCGGAGGAGATTTTTTCTTGCCGGTTTTGTCTTCCGTATTAGTCTTGGGTTTGGTTCGTGTTCCGTTTGGAAAATTTTATGATGTTAATATAATCAAGTGACAAAAAGTAAACTGTAGAGTTTGTTGCCCCAATAGAAAAGAAGGAAATTTTGTTTGAGATGCATTCGGAAAAAACGTATGGTCGAGATAGGATGACAACCCTTTGCGATCAGAAATACTTAATTTATCGTGGGATCGCATGTAATCCGAATGGTCCAAAGTTTTTTTGAGACTGATGAGTTTGATTTGCGGCTTGATGAACCACACATTTTAAAGTTAAATGTGATAATGCAATTTTAGATAGAAGCATACAAACAATTTGAGATTCAAAACCTCAGGTTTTATGTTGTTATTTGCCAATATAACCTTTCATAGAAGCACGGAAGTTGGAGAATAAAATACACTATACTATAATGCCTTATTGGCCACTAGTTATATAAACTAGTAATTTGCATTGTGTGGAAGAGCTAAAACTATGTGTATAAATAAGCTTCTTCATCACCATCTTTTTCATCAGTCAGCAATCATGTATATCATTTTTATGTTTCTCTTTCTCTCCTCGTCTATCATAGGTAATATATAATTAATCTCTCTTATAGTTCTAGCTATGTTAGTATTATTATTATTAAACAATTAAGTATATGTATTAATACCATATGTAGAAAAATCTTGAAAAGCGGTAAAAGAGTTTAATCACAGCTTAATAATTTATTTTCGTACGTAGTAAATATATTTTTGTTATCACTTGGATTCCAATCCATTTTAATAGAAAAGGTTTATCTTAGTATCCGCATCCTTATTTTTGCTAAATTTTTTTTTTTTGTCCCGACCTTTTGCTAACTCTATTAGTTTTTAGCTTACCACGAGATAATAGAAAAAGTAATCTTTGTTAAAGATGTTAGAACAAAGTAATTGTTAAATACGTGCTTACTGATTTAATATGAAGAGATATTATCTTTTCCACAAACCTGTCAAGATATATAGATTATTGTATAATAACACAATACCTTCAATGTATGAAGATACCAATGGGTTAGCCATGGCTAAGAAGCTGGAACCAATTGGTGGAAAAGGAGGCGTGCAGTGGGATGACGGAGCCGACCATGACTATGTAACAAAGGTTTACATACGAGGTGGTCGTGAAGGAATTCACTACATCAAATTTGACTATGTTAAGGGTCAACAATCCATAGATGGACCAATCCATGGTATTTCTGGTGATGGTTTCACACATACGGTATGTTTCAATATATATATTCATCTGTATATATGCAGCTAGTTTAAAAAACAAAGTTTGTTTATTTATTTTTTTGGGAAAACTAATTATAAGTAAAACAATTTATAATGATCAAGTGGCATAGTGGTTGTGTCATATATATTGCCTAGTTACCAGACCAGAGATCAAACCTGGCTGCTCGCTATGCGAATGTATTTTCTCATGTTTTTGAAGTTCGAGTTACTAGACCGATCCAATATTAATGTGGCAAAAAATTTAAACAATAAAAAACGCCCAATTAAGATTACATGACAACTTTGAAACTTTTTTTTGTTTAGTTTTGAATAATAACCATAGTAATTTTTGTTTGCAGTTAGAGATTGACCAATCGAAATATGAACAAATTGTATCTGTTGATTGTTACTACGATGAAAAGACCGGTATAATGCAAGCCCTTCAATTCAAAACCGACGTGAAAACATTTGAATTAATTGGATATCCAAAGAGCACGAAGAAGATTTCACTAGGAATTGATGGCAAGATTATTACTGGGTTCCATGGATTGGCTGGGCAATTCCTCAACTCCCTTGGCGCATATTTGAAAGTGGCTCCTCCTATTAAATCGGAACTCGTAGGAGGTTTATATGGAGGTGTGTATTGGGACGATGGTCCAAATTATGATGGTGTAAGAAAGGTGTATGTTACTTTTATTAGCACTCTTATAAGGAGTATCAGCACCGACTATGACAAAGATGGCCAAGTGGTAACATCTTATCACGGGAGCAAAAATGGAGATACACAAGAGGTCCATTTATATTCATAATTGCTCTTATATATGTGAATTTAAACTCTAATTAATATTTTCAAATTTTTGTTGTAATATTTTGCAGTTTGTGATTGACTATCCAAATGAATATTTGACATCAGTGGAGGGCACCTACAATACACTCCCTGATGATGGAGTTTTGGTGGTAAGGTCGTTGATCTTCAAAACATCGAAAGGAAGAATCTCTCCAACGTATGGATTTGTGTCTGGTACGCAATTCTTGTTAGAGAAGCAGGGTTATGTTATTACCGGGTTTCATGGACGTGATGGAGGTGCTTTCGATGCTATCGGAGTTTACTTCTCACCAATCATCACTTTGTAAGTCCAAACCATATATACAAAGATTATGAGGTCATGGGTTTGAGAAGTTTAATCATGGTGCTGCCTACTAGTATCTCTTACTTACTTTTCTACATATATATATATTGTCTGTATGTTTTAATTTCCATATTATTGCAAATCTCATGTAATAAGACAAGGGTTTAATTATTACACCCCTATTTCAATATTTTCGTGATATAAGAATACTGATATTACAAGAACAGATTGTGTACAAAACAAAGTGGTCTGTTTTTGGCAGCCTCTTGGTTGATAAGTTTTAAGTTTTGGTTCTCATCTACAAACAGAAATCAAAGAAAACAAATTGATAAATCCGAGAAGCTGTTTTCTGCGTGGTTAATGATAAACAAGATTTTCGTGGTCAATCCTAGAGATAAAGTAATTCTAAGACTATTCATTTTTGTTATTATAGTAATTAAGAGTCAATCCAAATAGGAGGCAATAAATGCACTAGAATCTATGATGATATTTAACTTAGTCTAAACTAAATAGATTCGTGATTGGTAGTCAAACATAGAAACATGCTAAATATATGAAAGTCAACAAAAAGTCAAAGACAACAAAATCATCAAAATTAAGCAAAAGTGAACAAAAAATTAAAATTCAAATCAAGATTAAAAGCTAAAAAAATTTGTGTAGGTTATTGACTTAGGTGATCAAGTGAAGTCCTCTGATGCTCATTCAATCAAACAAATGTTAATTCTTAGGTCCAAGATTTTCTTAAATAGACTAATCTACTTTCGTGGCACTAATCCCTTTCCAAATCATGCAAATAACTCAATGTCTTGGCTAATTTTTAGACAATGGACTGTGTAATTTAAGTTTTGGAGAGAGATTATGAGGTATCTAATCATGTTTACTCGTTTTCTTATTTCAATTTTGCATCTAGGGTATACAAAAACAAAAAAAAAACTGATTTTTTTTTAAATTGATTTTTTTTTTTTTTAAATAGAGTGTTCATATGCATTAGCATGATTGAATTACATTCAGGCTTGTTAGATTATCTGCATTTGCATAGGGAACTAGGATGATAACAACCTTGTAAATATGTTGCTTCATTAGATAATATCAATGCCCTTGTTATTAGTTGTCTAATGCGTTCCAATTAAGTTTGAACTAAGACTGAACCATACTTAGAATGTGAAATTGCATGATCTTTTCTTTTCTGAAGCATGTTATGATATAAAATTTATCTCTACTTATTAGAACCTGAACATGACATTTAATTATCATGTTTATGCATTGGACTTGAACTCATGGGTAGTATATACAATTTGGATTATCTATTAACATTTTACCACTTTTGTCAATCCAAATAGACTCTCCACCCTTGAACTTAACCTTTTTCCAAGCCATTTATCTATTACTGAGAGTTAGGTCTTTTTATGGAATGAGTTTGGTAGAAAGTGTTAGGTTTGAACATACAAGAATGGAATTTCATGTAGTTCTAGCTCACACTTTTGGGACTAGATAGGACTAGGTGGGGTTCGATTCTTAGTATTGAGGTTTGGTTGAAAAAGAAGAAAACATGCTGGAAAACTGGTAACAGAAAAGGGAATGATTATGAATTCTTAGAAGAGAAAAAAGAAGAAAAAGAAGAACATAATAGTCTAGTAAAAGATTTGGGGTAAATGATATGAAAAGCATGGTTAGTGCAAAAAAAAAAAAAAAACAGAAGAAAAAAATGATAGAGAAACGGAAAAAGCTGAAGAAGTTAATAAAGAGCAAAAAAACATTAGAAACTATAGATGCTAAAATCTGGAAAAATCGCAATCCCCTAGAAGCTGATAAAGAAGGAAACCTCTCCTAAGATTTGTTAAGGAAAAGATGAAAAAGGGAAATGTTGTGGGAACCGAAATTTGCACTCTCGATTTCCGTTAGTTACGGAAAATCAGAGTGAACTCTAACTTTCCAGAGATCCTGGATTTCTATGAATCAAATACGAACAAGATCAAAACACGAGAAAGGCAATAAAAGTACGAAAATTAAAGAGTATGAAAGGAGCAAAATAGAGGTCTTATTCCGAATTCGTAAGAGCGTTCCAACAAATGGCGAGCCTTAGCTTCGTGAGCCGTTCACAAGTTTTGTAACACGAAAAACCTAAGTCTAGTGACCTAGTTGAGTCGCAACTCACTAATAAACTCGAAAAATAACCCTAACGCTCTAAGTATTTTGGTGCGGAAAATTCAACGTGTCCATCTCTTCATCCTCGTCTCTCTTATATAGGCTCCAGGGTTGGTTCATATTCCTTTTTGGTCCCCAATTCTTCTGCGAAAATCTTCCTTTTATTCTCCGGAAACCTTCATTTTCTATATTCCTTCCATTTCTCTATAACTTGCGGAGTAAGCTGTAACCATCATTGTACTGGGGCCGAATTCTAACTAAGGATCGTAAGTGGGCCGTTTATCGTGTTTTAGGCCTCGTTGGACTGTCACGCAGTTTGGGCAATTTTTAGATTCTTATAGGAAAATTGATCTTTCGTATGATGATGCGATACCGATTTCGCGACGAGTTAGTCGTTATTGTTTCATACGTTCTTATGATTATCTTGGAAAATGATATTGTTTACCGCATAGCCGAGATAATCATCATCGTATTTGATTGAGACTTACACGAAAGGATTTGATGATCTCTCCGCAAGCTGCGAGGGATAATTATATGACCGTGATGTTTGCTGTTTATACGATGACCTCGACATTTATACGGAGATAACAAGTTCTAAGATTTTAGTCGCAGAATTCCAACGGAACCTCGTAATGATACAAAACAAGAGACAGGGAGCTCGAGACAAAATCAAATCGCAGCTGGCGAGATGAATGTGTGTTTGGTGTTCGTGTTCTCTTGTACAAACGACGGTTGAAGCCTAAGACATTTATTGGAAAGTCCTTATTTGCTTCTCGCTGTTGCGGTTTTAGTTTTTCATGAGCGTCGCCCGTAAGCGAACCATCTTGCCTCGTTAGAACCTTAGTGATAGGAAAACCCGGTAGGACAAAACCTTCTCGACTGAGGAAAAAAGAGTACAGAGGTTGTTGCTTAATTGTCCTATAACTGTTGTACAGAGGTAACTTCTTATAATATGGAGAAGTTACCTCTTTGGATTTTACTTATTATTTCTTCATGAAATTATCAAAGGTAAACGGGAACTTTTATCCTTTCAACCTTTTTGTGGTTCCATTTACCTCATTATGAATTCGAGAACGGGAGTTGCGGCAAATGCATTGCCATCGATTTTTGATCCGGAAAGCCTCCAAACGCACGATGGGCGTGTTGTGCCGTCAGTTAGATTTCTAAGGTATTTGATTGAATCGAAGGAAGTCGAAGAATACATACGAGCGACATACGGTGCGAAAGCTCTGCCTCTTGAGTCGTGGTGCCCAGAGAGGCCAAAATTTGTCTATGACTCCGGAGGTCTGAGCGACTGCATGATGTCATTCTTAAACACCAATTGGGAGTTCTATAACGTGCCGAACGACATGGAATTTTTTCTACCCGTGTATGGCGAGGCAGTTGAATCCCTGCGCTCGGATTGGTTTACCTGCTATGAGGCTCATATGTTATTTTTCTGACTATGGTTTCCGATCCTGTGGGTTATAGTCGATTTCTTATGTCAGTACGGCCTGTCGATTGGCCAAATTTTTCCATGTGTCCTTCAGCATTTGGTTGGCACTTTGGTTTTGAGCTATGAGAAATGGATTGTTTTGGATACCAAGTACTTTACCGCGCTTATACACGCGAAGAGAATGCATAAGACGCTCATGTACTAATTGGTACCTCGGAGCGGCATGGGGAATTATCCAATCGTTCCAGGGAAAGCTTAAGAACTGGAAAAAGCGCTACTTCTTTGGCTGGATAAGTGGCGCCTCCGTTGAAGAGGGATATATCCCCTTTTTTAGGCAGAGAAGGGGTCGATATGGTATCGTAACTGGGTACTTAAATTTTTGCTTCTTTTGGCTGATGTCTAACGCCTGGTTTTTCCTTGTTATGCAGTTCCCGATCCCATCCCCCCGTCTCTAGAGGATCTGTGCGTCGTCAGAGATCTTCTTCGAGGTGGCCCGGTTCATTGGGACATTTCTCACCGCAGCAAGTATGGAGCACAATTGCCCATTATAACGCTCGTACTTGTCTTAAAGTTGTTATCAAGGAGGAAGATCCAACAATGGAGAACTTTGTTCCGTATGAGCTGTCTTTTTCAAGAGAAAGGGAGAGGTCCCTGCGAAATGAGGGCACCGCTGCTTCCCTTCATGTCGGGGAAGTTCTTATAAGATTTTGATTATTTTTATTAGGTTCAGCTGCCCTCATTCGAACCTGGTTTCTTTGATTTTATGGGTGGTTAGCCAGTTCAACCTCCTGTTCCGGAGAGGGCCGTGAGGTCGAGACCGTGCACTGAGGCTTCATGCCTATACTTGGGGGTTAGTACTTGTTTATACGATTTTTTCTCATGGGTGTATCCGCTAAGTCATTACAACATTGTGACAGACTGTTCATATGATGGAGGAGGCTTTCCAATCGAAGGAATAGGAGGCGCATGTGGCCCGGTTCAGGGCCAATAAGTTTGAGGTAAAGAATTCTTGTTTGAAGATGGAAATGGAGGCATTAGCTCGGAAGCATACGTTTGAGATTCTTCGCGCGACTAGACGCGGTAAATGCGAGATTGATTTCATCATGTTCAACCACGACTACTCTACCAATCAAGCCATCGTCAACCAAGTGCCATACCTAGAATCTTGCTCCGAAAACCTTTCAATCATCTCCTTGGAGGAGGATTCATCCAACTCCCAATTTGGGAGTAACTGAAGTCATCTCCAAACAACCATTGTATGATACGCTGCACGTCCATCTATTCAGATTTTCCATTTATCCATGTTTTACGTGTTTATGCTTTCGTATCCTGTCCTACCTTGAGTCTAATCCTGAATTCAGGTTTACACAGAGATTGTGTAATTAAAGTTTGGGGGAGGATTCGGGGGACCTGCTATTAACAAAAATTTCCTTGTTTGTTCCGTTGTCTCCATTTTGCATAGCATTGACATAACATCTATTAGCATCTGAAAACCATAGAAATTTGAAATTTTTCGAAAATCATTCTTCAAAAATAGAGTGTCATTGTAGTTGCATTTCATGTAGTTGTATATAGGATATTGAATTTTCATGTAGTTGCATATGCATAGGGAACTAGGAAGATGCTAACCTTGTAAGTATGTTGTTTTCTCAGAAAATGTTAGTGCCCTAGTTGTTAGTTGTCTAATGCATCCTGAAATTATCTGAAGTAAAACTGCACCCTGCTTAGAATGTGAACTTGCATGATCATTTGTCTCATGAACCATGCTATAATTTGAAGTTTGCTCCTATCTATTAGAACTTGAACTTGAATGTATAATTATCATGTTTGTGTGTTGAATATGAACTCATGGATAGTATATACATATTTGAGTTATCTTCTACCTTTTACCCCTCTTGTTAACCCAAGTAGAATCCCCACCCTTGAACCTTGCCTTCTTTTTAACCCTGAGTTTACTACTGAGTGGCAAGACTTTTATGGAGTGAGCTTGGTAGAACGTGTTAGGTTCGAACTGACAGGAATAGGGTCTCATGTAGTTCTAGTCCATACTTATTGGACTAGATAGGACTAGATGGAATTCAATTTTGAATGTTGGTTTGGGTGGAAACAAATGAAAGGGTATTGGTAGTTGGTAAAAAAGGAAATGTTAAGAAAGAACCTTAGGAGATGAAATGAAAAAGAATCAGAACATGCTAGTAGAAAGTTTGGGGGAACAATGGTATGCTAAAAGAAGTATGGCTAGTGCAGAATAAGAGGAAGTATATGACAATGAATTCAAAAGGGTAAAACCCAAGGGATAGTACAAACGAAAAGGTCTAAGGCCATAAGTGTTTACGTAAATAAGTTCTTGAAACAGCTAGCAACCATTTAAGAAAGAAGTCTCTTCTAAGTGTAACAAGAAAAAGATAAAAAAAAGGGGGGAATGTGAATGGGTACGATCACTTTGAATTTCAAAAGGGTAGATTTAGGACTCCTTAATGGGTAGAATCAGGAAACTTAGGTTTCATTAGCATTGGGTAGATGGGGTTCTGTTTCTGTGTGCATATAAGTGTTCCTACCTTTAGCCTTATGCTAAAGCTCATTCCCTTTTGAGAGAACCCTTGTTCTGAATTATTAACCATTGCATGAAGGGGTCATCTTTACTCCTTAACATGTCCTTGACCAAATGAGTTCATTGAAAGCACATGACTTGATCCATGGTTCCTGATTAATGAATGTTAAAGGAGCAAACGAATTTGAATGCATTGTTGAAGTTGGAATTGGTCTGTGATGAACTGTAATGAGTGTGGCTAAGGTTTTTAAGTAGGACGAGCTTAGGACTACATTCTAGAACTAGTAATCAGGACATTAATATTACTTGTGTTAGCAGCATGTTTTGGTTCTGAGTTCCCATTTTCAAACCCCACTCCCAGACTTCTTAATTATTTGCTTGAGGGGAAGCAAGGATTTAGTTTGGGGGAGTTGATGACTATGAATTTTCATGGTTTTTAGAAGTCATTTAGCATCAATTTTGAGGTCTTTTTTTTTACAATTTTTTTTTGAGGTCTTTAGGCGTGTATATATCACATTTATAGTTGTTTTAAGTAAGTTTGTGATTTTTAGAGACTTTTGCACTAGTATTCGCATATGCACGCATTTTAGAGATTTTTCAGGACTTTCAGGAGTTTTCAGGATGGTTTTGTGAGAATTCGGAAAAGGAGCAAAAAATGTGGAATGGACCAGCACACAACATGGATCGATCCCACACTCAACCTGGATCGATCTCAAGACTAAGCATGGATCAATCTCAAGACTAAGCATGGATCAATCTCAAGCCGAAGCATGGATCGATCACAGATCGATCCCACTCAACAGCATGGATCAATCTAGATCGATCCCACTTCAACCTCAGGATCAATCCACTCCAACCTTGGATCGATCTCAATCTCAAGCCAGCTTCAACCTTGGATCAATCCCAGCCTCAACCTGGATCGATCTCAACCTCAACATGGATTGAACACACATCAGCTCAAGCTCCGACCCGACCTACTCGAATCCGGAATGGACCTGACCCAAGATCCAAGCCAATGATTAGTTTTTTTCTTTAGTGTGATTTATGGTTTTTCTTAGTGTTCTTGGTTTAAAAACCCAGAATCTTTTGAGTTTTAGGCTAGTTTACTGTTTCTTTTACTTTCATGCCTAGTTTTAGGTTGTTGTTTATCTGGTGCATGTTGATCTTCTGTTTTTCATCTTAGTCTTCTGTTTTAAGCTTTGATGATTTTCTGGGTTTGTTACCGTTCCATTGCTGGTCTTATTTTATGGGTTTGCGTTCTTACTGGGTTGATTCCATTTATCAAGGGATTGGACTTGGTTGCATATGAATCTACTGTCTAAGGATAGCTCATTGTTTTGTGAGGTATGTTAGGTGCTTAGGTTGATTGGGATAGATCCCTAGTTGATTACCCTTTATCCTCAGGTTCTGCTTTACACTTGATTGCATTTTTACCTTCTCTGCTTTTTCCTATGCTTTTACCTTTTAGCATTTTTAGCTTTTTATGCATTTTGTTCTGTTTATACTTTTTTAGTTCCAGCATGTTTCACTTCACTTATGACCTGTTAGTAAACCACCCCTTTTTCACATCTGCTTGACTTAGACGCATCCATTGCATCTAGTCTGTTAGTCAAAACCATTTGGATTGACACCTCATTTATACTAAAATGATGGGGAATTGATCTCTCTGGACATAAAAAAAATCCTACTATCATGATGATGCGTCGTCCGTTTTAGCTATGGTGGCTATAGTTGGGTTGACGACTTTTTTGGGTGTTGTTTGCACCGTTCGGTCTGAGATGTCGGGTTCAAATGTTTGGTTGCCTTCCTTAGGTCGAGCCGATTCTGGAGTTGACGAATCCGGTTCATATTCTTCCGAGGCATTCTTAGGTTTTTCCGAAGCATTCTTGGTTAATAGTTGAGTTTATGTTGTGACCCGTCTTAGTTTGTGTTTGGCTAGGAAGCAGAGCCTTGCTTGTTTCTGACATCCCTAGATTGTGGATATTCCGTGGGGCGTCGAGAACTTGATGCCCAAGTGGTAAATTGACAGAACCGCCTTCATGGAGTTTATCCAAGGTGTTATGACGATCGCATTATAGATGGAAGGATGAACGACTACTGCAAAATCAAAAAATTTTGGTTACTTCTTTTGCCATGACGGGAAGCGGATTGATCCGAGAGTCATGGTCGTTCTGCCCAAGAAACCAGTAAGTGGTTTTGGCGTTGGTGTGATTTTGGATAACTTGATTCCCCTTCTGCTTAGCAAATCATGGAAGATCACATTTACGGTGCTTCCTGTATCGACGAGGATCCTTGTGACCAAGAGGTCCCTGATTGCAAGGTTGATTACAAGGGGATCCCTGTGAGGGATGTCGATTCCAGCAGTTTCACTTTCCTCAAAAGTGATGGCGTTACTCTGCAATTTGGAAGGTGTGAAGAGAAGGTGATCGGGCCACTAGGCGCTCATTGCATCCTTTCGATGATATGCTTTGATAGCGGAAATGCTTTCTTGACAGTATTGTGATCCTCCGATTATCATGTTTACTCGGTGGTGGTTGATATCGTTGGTTTTATCCTCAAGCTCTCTTTTGCATTTTCCTTTCGTTGGGGTGCGTTGTTTTCTAGCGGCGCATGTTCTGGCCTTGGTGGCTGATTTTCCTCTATGAGGAGATCGTTTATGCTGGATATTTTGGACATTCGTCCATTGAGAGTTTTGTCGTTAATCTCGCTCTAGGGACTTTTTAGTTTGCCGTCGTGTGACCCTTCATTTGGTGGAATTTGCAAAACGAATTCTCGTCATGAGAAGTGTTTCGGGTCCAGGTTTTTCCTGATGTTTTCCCTCTTTGAGCGACTGGTTAATAGCATAGTTGTGCGCTCCCTGGATGTCCTCTCCTTCATGATGGACATACTGGTTGTTTCAGTGATTGTTCTTTTTTATTTTTGTTTGGAGGGAGCGTCTCTTGTGGATACCTTCGCCGGTTTGTGTTTTTGTGAAAGAAATTTCATCTCCTCTTCGATATTGATAAAGTATGTGGCTTTGTGCAAGGTGTCCTGAATTGTACGCGGTTCTTCGAAGGCTATCCATGTTGTGAACTTGGACTTATACCAGAGAGTTTTGCGGAGCGTGTCTATGACCACTTTGTCGTTGATGCTGCAGCGTTTAGACATTATGATCTTGAATTGCTTCATGAAATCTCGGAGATATCCGTCCTCTCTCTATGAGCGAGGATCCGGAGGTCGACATCGGAAGTCTCCCTATCCATGAACATGGAGTAATGTTTGAGAAATTCCGCGGAAAGCTGTTTGAAACTCGCGATGGAGTCTTGCTTCAATCGAGAGAACCACTCGAGAGCTACCCCACGGAGATGTTTGATGAAGAAAAGGCAAAAGCCTGCGTCCTTCTCGCCTTCCCTTAATTTTATTTAGCCATCGCGATCTGAAAGGTTTGTAAGTGCTCTTTCGAATCTGTGGTCCCGTTTTACATCAGGATTTTGACTTTTCCACGATCAAAAATTTGGCGTTAGTTATATGAGTTTTGAACAGAGTTCTTTGTGCCTCCTCAAGGAGTCGGTCGATTTCTTGGGCCACGCTGGTGGCATGATGAATTTGCGACTTTACCGCCTGCATTTTAGCCATGGTTTTTGGGAGGGATTCACAGAGAGATCGCGAATTGCGTTAGAATAATCTTCAGCTGCCCTGTGGGCTTGTCGACGTTTGTTACGGATGATTCGAGCTTGTTCCTCGGCTTGCTTTTCCTGTTCCACACAGAAGATATTTTCCTCTTCTTGGGTCATGGGCTTATCGAGTTAGGAATTTTCTCGAGTCGAACGGTCTCTAACCTTTCTAGGGTGTATGTCCTCATCCTCGTCCGATTCATCGGACGATTCAATGGGCCCGAGATCGCTCGTTCGGCTTCATCGTCTTCCTTTCCCTGATTGAGGGGCGAAAGTCGCAAAATCAAGTCTTGTTCCGCGGAGCTTGGTTGTTCCGCGTGGGAAGATGGCTCTAGTTCTTGCAGTTAGGGTTTTAACTTGTTTTGCGAGCGAGCTTGTGAGTTTGTCTTGTTCCTTTGACTTCTTTTCAAGAGTAGAGAACATCTTCTTAATCTCCTCAAACGCCGCAGTGTTTGCATCAGCGTTAACTATAGTGACGTTCGTTGGCTATGTCTGCTCAACGTTTTCATGCGGTAGAAGACCCTCACGAGCTAGTTGGTTGTTTTGAATTTTAGTACTCATGCTTCTGAACTTGTTGTTTTACGTGAAAGAAATTACTTGTCCCCCTCCTTCTAGCGCCAAATTGTGGGAACCGAAATTCGCACTGTCAATTTCCACTAGTTACGAAAAATCAGAGTGAACTCTTTTCTAGAGATCTTAGATTTCTGTGAATCAAACACAAATAAGATCAGAAACACAATAAAGGCAATATAAGTACAAAATTAAAGAGTACGAAAGGAGCGAAATAGAGTTCTTATTCCAAATTCGTAAAAGCGTTCCGACAGATGGTGAACCTTAGCTTCGTGAGTCGTTCACAAGTTTTGTAACACGAAAAACCTAAGACTAGTGACCTAGTTGACTCGTAGCTAGTTAATAAATTTGGAAAATAACCTTAATGCTATAAGTATTTTGGTGCGGAAAATTCAACGTGTCCATCTCTTTATCCTCGTCTCTCTTATATAGGCTCCAGGGTTGGTCCGTATTTCTTTTTGATCCCCGATTCTTCTGCGGAAATCTTCCTTTTCTTCTCTGAAAACCTTCCTTTTCTACATTCCTTCCATTTCTATATAGCTTGTGGAGTAAGCTGTAACCGTCATCGTACTCGGGCCGAATTCTCACTTAGTATCGTAAGTGGGCCGTTTATCGCATTTTAGGCCTCATCGAACCTTTATGCGGTTCGGGAAATTTTACGATTATAATCAGAAAATCGATTTTTTGACACTTTTTACCGGATAGCCGAGATAATTATCATCGTATACGATTGAGACTTATACGAAAGGATTTGATGACCCCTCCGAAAACTGCGAGGGATAATCATATGACCGTGATGTTTGTTATTTATACGATGACCTCGTCATTTATACGGAGATAACAAGTTCTACGATTTTAGTCGCAAAATTCCAGCAGAACCTCGAAATGATACGAAACAAGACACGGAAGCTCGAGACAAAATAAACTTGAAAATAGCGAGCTAAATTTGCAAGGGTCAGCTTGCCAGTTGGGGAACTGAATGTGGGACCTTCAGCTCGCCAGTTGGCAAGCTGAATTCGTAAGATTCATCTCGTGTACAAATGACGGTCAAAGCCTAAGACATTTATCGGAAAGTCTTGATATGCTTGTCGCTGTTGCATTTTTAGTTTTTTTGCAATCATCGGCCGTAAGCGAACCATCTTGCCTCGTTATAACCTTAGTGATAGGAAAAGCCGGTGGGACAAAACCTTCTCGACTAAGGACAAAATAGTACATAGGTGGTTTCCTAATTTTTAGGTAACTGTTGCGTGTATCCTCTGAAACGTATTTTCGAAGGTTTTGTGACTTTGGTCAAGACATATTCTGTTGATCGGAATTGTGATGACCGACTGAGGTAGTAGTTTTATCGTAACCATTTTTAACCCCCAAAAATATGAACCATGAAGATCACTTTGAGCTTAAAAGGGTAGAGTTAGGATCTCCTACTAGGTTTAGAAGTAGGAAAATTTTTAGATTCTATGACTTTGGGTAGATGGGATTCCATTTTTGTATGCATCTAAGTGTTTTTATCTTTAGCATTCTGCTAAAGCTCATTCTCTTTTGAGTACCCCTATTCTGAAATGATAACCAATGCATGAAGGGACCATTTTTGCCCCTTAACCAGTCGTGTAGCCAAATGAGTTCAATGAATGTACATAGCTTGATCCATGGTTTTTGTGTAATGATTGTTAAAGAGATATATGGATTTGAATGTATTGTGTAGGTTGGAACTGATCTAAATTAAACATTGATGAGTATGGCTAAAGTTTTTAAGTAAGATGAGATTGGTTTGCATTCTAGAATTAGTAACTTGGACATTGACATTCTCTAGTTTATCAACATGTTTTGGTTGTGAGTTCCCATTTTCAAACTTCTCTTCCAAGCTCATGAATTATTTTCTTGAGGGCAAGAAAGGATTTAGTTTGGGGGAGTTGACTTTTTTGCATTTTACATGTTTTAGGAGTGCATTTATCAACATTTTGATGTTTGTTATGTTATCAATATGTTTAGGACAATTTCGCATTAGCATTGCATACATGTTGCATTTTGGAGATATTTTAGGTACTTAGGGAACTTTCAGAACATCATGGACAAGTTGAAGAAGTAGAAGTAAGTGTCGTGACCAAGTCTTCATCGATCTGTGGCTAAATCTTCATCGAGCTCAGCTCGATCAGCCCAGCTCGAGCCCAGCTTGATCACAACTCAAGCCTAGCTTGATCACAACTCAAGCCCAGCTCGATCAGCCCACCTCGATCACAGCTCGATCAGCCCACCTTGGTCACAGCTCAAGCCCAGCTCGAGCCTAGCTCGATCACAGCTCAAGCCCAGCTCGATCACAACTCAATCCTAGCTCGATCATAGCTCAAGCCTAGCTCGATCGTACCTCAAGCCCAACTCGATCGCAGCTCGAGCCTAGCTCGATGAGCCCAGCTCGATCACAGCTTGAGCCCAGCTCGATCATAGCTCAAGCCCATCTCGATCACAGCTCGAGCCCAACTCGATCACAGCTCGGGCCAGACTTGTTTTTCACAGATCAAGCTGAACCACATGCAGATTTTAATCATTTGTTTTTAGTAGTTTAGGGTTTTCCTGAACCACTATATAAACACTAAACACGCCTCCATTTAGACTTATGCTTTTTGTGCTTTATTTTATGTTCTTCTTTAAGGTTTTTCTCTCTGTATATGCCTTTAAATGTTCTTGGATGATCAAACCAATATCTTTCATTAAATCAAGTTTTTGTTTATGATTTCTTGTAATTTATATTAGTTTTAGATTAAGGGTTATGAATATCTGGTGCATGTTGATCTTTCATTTCATTTTCTGGTTTTGATCATTGTTTTATGGGTTTCTAGTAACTGTTTTCTGGGTTTCTAGTAACTGTTTTCTGGGTTTTTGTTCTGGGTGCTTTTGATCATCATCATCTAGTATTGACTTGAACATATTGTTTCGTCATGCTTGCTAGGTAGTGTTCCGTTAACGAGAGGTAGGTATGGATATTTCTTAGTTTGAGATCATCGATCAAGAGATTGAATTTGATTGTTTCTGAATCTGTTGTCTAGTGATTAGCTCTTGCTGAGGTATATTAGGCATCTAGGTAGATCAAGGAGGATCACTGGTCAATTGTCCTCAGGAACTGTTTTCTTTGATTGCATTTTTATTTCCATCTTCTTTTCTGCTTTTAGTTTACTTGTTGTTTACTCTTTACCTTTTGATTGATGCATGATAGTTCTTATGTCCTGAGTTTTTACTTCCGTTTTTCGGTTTGTTTAGTACTATTAATTAACCCTTTTTAGATTTCTTGGCTTGAATTATTAGACCTGATTGCATCTAAAGTGGTTAATAACTTCACCTGATTGGATTGGCAACCTATTATACTGCAATGATATGATAGTGTAATAGGAATTGAACAACTACTGAAAATCCTACTATCAGTACTCACCAATAAACCTATGCGCACCATACTTTGTATCACGCAACCAATCCGATAGGTTAACCAAGTGGGCAGTCGAACTCAGCGAATACGACATCGAGTTCCAAGGGCGCACCAATTCCAAGTCACAGCTTCTCAAATATTTCATAGCTGAGATAACACAACACTAGAACAACGACACTCCCTGTTGAAAACCTGGAACGTCTACATCAATAGTCCTCGCAGAAAAGCAGGGCTGGGGAGCAGGCGTCAGACTCGAATAGCCGATAAGCGAAGTCCTTGATCAATCTTTTCACTTTAAGTTCAACGCATCAAACAACGAAGCAGAATATGACACACTCCTAGCCAGGTTGTGCCTAGCCAAAAAACTCAGAACTTGAAGGATCTATGCCTTCTATAATTCTCAACTTGTCACTAGCCAGTTTAGCTAGGACTATGCCGCCAAGAATGAGTGAATGCTCCAATATCACCAAATGGTTTAGGAAAAAGCTGCCGAGTTTAACAACTTTGAGCTAACCAAAATACCGCGCAACGAAAAACAACCTAACTCACTCCTTGGCCAACATGGCAGCCATAAATGATGGAAGCCTAAGGAGAGTTATCCCAATGGAGTAAATTACCACATCAAGCACCACCAATGCTATGAAAAACGCCATCGAGGAGCTGATAACCTTTGAGAAGACGGACAAACCCCCAAGAACAGACTGGAGGACTGAGAAAACAGACCATATTCTCACGAGTAAAGAACCAGAGGACAAATAGAAAGCACGACACCTTCGGGTGAAGGCTGCAAGATACACGGCCATTGACGGTCAGCTGTACAAAAAATCTGCCTCAGGCATCCTACTATGTTTTATCAATGGAGATGATATACAACAAGTCCTCACCGAACAATATGAAGGCGATGGCAGAAGTCATTCCTCTGGACGATCTCTAGCCTTGAGAATAAAAAAGCACATACATTACTGGCCGACAATGCTGCCAGATAGTGAGGAATATTCTAGGATGTGCGAGATGTGCCAATGCCATGGATCGATAAACCAAGTAAGCGCCCAGCAAACCGCTCAGTGCTTCAACACACCCATACCCGTTAATGAAGTGGGGGATGGACGTCGTAGGACCCTTCCCGGTGGCAACAAACAAGCATAGGTACCTGCTAGTAATGACAGATTACTTCACCAAATGGGTAGAGGCGGCATCGTACTTGGCAATCAAGGCTAAGCAGGTAAAGACACGACCAAACTGGTCACTAAAACAGTCACATGACCACTCGTTTGAAAATAAACAACCAAATTTAGCTAACGATCCATCACACAAATATGAGGTGCTACAGGTACAAGACATTTACATTATCTACCGTCACGGCATTCCTATGAGATCATAACATGGTTTAAAGCTTTTGTGCCAGGTGGACAGTATGTCTTGCAGCAGCAAGTCACCTCTCACTACTCAACGTTAACTAACCTTAAATTTTTGTTAAAACAGATGGAAGATCTGGCTGAACCATTCCACACCGAGATACCCACAAGGAAACAGACAAGCATAGGCTATAAATATATCCATCATTAATGGAGTCAAGAAGATATTGGAATCCAATAAAGGACTTTGGGTCGACAAGTTAGACGGTGTCATGTGGTCCTACCAAACCAAACCGCGGCAGCCGACAAACCAGACTCCCTTCTCCTAGGCACAAAAGATTGAAGCACTAGCCCCCTCCAAGGTAACTATTTTCATTCTTCGCCGACTTAAGCTATCAGAAGAACAAAACGCAAACAATGAGATGTTGCTCGACTCGCTCGACGACGTAGAAGAAGTAAGGGACCAAGCTCTCATATGGCTAAGCACCTATCATCATGCTACGATGAGGTACTACAATAAGAGCTTCGAGCAAAATAGGTTTGACGAGGGAGATCTACTCACCTATGAAAATACAACAGATAAAATGCAGGCAAACTGGGAGCTCGGTAGGAAGGCCCCTACGAGGAGACAAAGGTGGTTAAGCCTGATGTCTACGAGCTTAAGACGATGGATGGAACGCTGACTCCATACTCTTAGAACGCAACCAAACTAAAGAAATTATATTACTAAGATAATTTGTACTATGAATTATGGTCTGGCTTGATCCCTGACTTCATGGTATGTAGGCAACCCTTCTGGGTGCAGCTATTTTACATAATAAAAATAATATTTTGATTCTTTTAGTTAGTTACAATGATTCAACAACTACTTTTCTTCTAATCACAATCATTCGAATCGAAACATAAAAGCCGAGTTATAAATCTCGCATAACTTATCTAATATGGGTGTGCTCGACGAGATCAAAGTTTTCTCTTCATGGGCTAAAAGGACCGTCACAACGCCGAGGTGAAATTCACGTGCTCCTAAAGATGAATACTGGTCAAGATCAAATTAACCTTGCCCAAGCTAAAGCCAAGTTTTGACTCTCGTATTCCTAAAGAGAATATACGGCAGGACTAACAGTCTCGTCTAAAAAACCGTATGTGAGAAGATCCAATCTGCAGGTCAGCCGCCTTTAAAATCATATGGTCATATAGGTGTTCAGTCTGCAAAACGCGCTAGAGAAACATCATATTTTGTCAAAGTTCGTTAAAAATAACAAAAAAGGCGAAAATAGCTCATCACTGAATTAACACTTCTCATTAATACCGAAAGGAGCAAGGAGGTTACATTCTTTTGATCAACAGAAAGAAACGACTAATGAATTTTTTAGCTAGCTACAACTTTGGACGACCTACCACTTGATAATGATTGAAGAAAACACCTACCAAATTGACATGAAAAACAATAGAAGAAACAGCCGCAAAACATGTAAATACATATCGTAACCCTAAGAAAACCGTGAAAGCTGCTCCAAAGGCACAACACCCCTAACCCTTTGGCATCGCAGGAACGCTTGGGTCGGCTCCAGCAACAGTACCCGGATTCTCTTGAGTAGGCTGCACTAAGTTGGAACCATGCTCATTGAACTCGGGCGTAAAGCGGAAATCCTCCTCAGACACATCGAACACGGCTAGCTCGTCAAACCGAGTTTTATACTTGATAAAAACAGCTTAGAGTTTTGACATGATCTCTGTAGGGAGAACTCCACATTCAACCACTATGTATCAAATGCAGTTCAATGTTCCTTGAGCCTGGCTGAAAAGGTGGATGACATGATTTGCCTTATTGCGATCGTCAAAATGATGCTGAAGTTCTCAAGCTTTGTTGCGCATTTCACTTGAGTCTCCCGTCGTGCCAGTATGACCTATGTAGCTTGCGATAGACGGAGCCGTTCCATCTTGCTTTCATGCAGTTTCTCAAGTTTTGCATGAGCCATTTTTAGTTTGACAACCTCGGCGCTAGCCCTGTCCAATGCCACTTTAAGCTAGAGATGTTCAGAGGAGGCTCTTCCCTTTGCGTCTTCAGCTTCCGCTCTCAGGGCAGCAAGTCGTTTAGTAGCAGACTTCGCCATTTCATCCATTTGAAACTCCAGGCTGGAAATTATAGTGTTTATGTCGGTAACTACCCCTTTCAACTCTTGCATGTTCAGGTGACTTGCAGCGATCTACTTCTTCTTGTTGTCAACGAGCTTTGAAAGACAGATGAGCTCGCCCTCGTTACCGCTTAGAGATTGAATCTTGTTTTCATAAAATGCGACAAGCTCGTTCGTCGTTTCCAAAGTCTAAACATAGCAGGTTTTGGTGGATCAAAACATTCGGTCAATAATAAGAAAGGTTAAAAACATATCAATGTCACTTACCTGGCAAGCATGCCTAGATAGAGCTTCATAAATTTTCGATGCCATCATCCTGTCGATTGAAGGGAGGATCAAACTGTTAGCACCAAGACGGCTTACCAGAACAGCACAAACAAGTTTGTCGTAGATAAATGGCACACCCTTGCTCGAAGATGTGAATGTACAATCTTTCTGAGACTTGTGGTGACCGTCAGCCTGGGAGCCTAACGCGTCGCTAGGATCGTGCTCTGGATCCCTTGAGCCATCATCCAGCTCGAGCTCGTCTTCCTTTTCCTCATCATCATCATCATCACCGAGAAAACCTTCGACTTCCTAGGAAAAGGTTTGCATCTCAACGTCTTCCAGACCCACATCCATGTTCATATCTTCAAAGATTTGAGAGACAGTAGGTCCATCACCTGGAACTGTGATAGGTGGAATGACGGTAGAAGGATCAACAGGGAGATTTTCAGCATCCGTTTTATGTTCCCCAGTAGGAACATTATCGCCCACCGTCTGCTCCTTGATGGGAGCACCTTCCTTGACTCTTGTTTGTCAGTAGGATCTTCTTTCTAACTGAGTTTTCTCTAGAGTCAACGATGACTACCTTGGGTGCTGCATTGTCCCAGTTAGAAGGAGACCTCCTTCTCCTTTGTAAAGGAGGACAAGCGTCCTCGCTGCCAGTTGAGGCAGAGACTGTTGTCCGATTCCGTTTTGATGATGAAGATTTCTCCAATTCGTTCGAGTAATCGACCAAAATCTTGGAGCGACCCATTTTTTTCTTGATCTTCTTGGTTGGGGAGATGTTAAGATCCCAACTAACTAAGTTGGAGAAGTAATATATCAGCTTCAATAAAAAGTTAACTAGAAGAATGATGAGTATGACATTATTAGCCATACTTGTGTTGATACATGTAAAATTTTCTTGAATGCGACCGTAGTCAAAGACTCAAATATCGACTATTCCAGAAGGACGGATTCTCTCAATGTCGTCAAGGAAGTTCGCAGGGAAGGTATGGAGTCAAAGTGCAGATCTGCAATAAGACAAAACGTGTAATTAGATCAACGAGGAGTATAAACTTACAGCTCTACTATCCTAGGTGGTATCAACCAAAGGTTTCTGCCCATTTTCTCTTGATAATTCTTCCTACGTCTCCCACATATTCGAGTGTAACCTTCAAGAAGAAGTCGTTTCCCTTCCAATCATAGATCTTTGTGTCTGCCAAAGTGTCGACCAATTTGTATTTTTATTTGAAATTAATGTAGACGAAACTTGTGTTCAACTTCATCTTCTTTTGGGTGACTGGGTTGACGGAATACATGTTTTCTAGGTACCTAACACCGACGTGAATGCCGAATGCCCGACCAAGTGCTAGAAGGCCAATCATATGCCTTATCGAAGCCGCCGACAACTGAGAGATGGTGATCTTCTGTCTCGCGCAATACGATATTATCGACTTGGGAAGGGGGAGAATGTAATAACCCTCATCAAGACCTAAGAAATATCCAAGATAAATGAGAGAAAATGCCCTAAGCCTAAGGGAAATGAACATGGTCGAGAAGGATGTATAAGGTCATAAATAAGTCCATATGACACGAGGTAGGATAAAATGATCAAAGGAAGAATATTTTGAGTAATTACCTTCTAACCATATTATTATCATAATGATAAATAGGATTTACCAATCCAAAGGAAAGTTTGGCCGAGAAAAATGAAATTGCCAAAAACTACATTTTCGGTAAAATGAGAAATCTAGGCCATGTTATTGGAAAAGATCAAGTATAATAATTAATTTAGGGGATAATTTTAATTTTATTGGATGTACTAGAATGTTAAAAATACTTATAAGAAACATGGACCAATGGGAAGCCAACACCACCTACTTGCACAAAGATCGTCCGGAATGGCTCGGTTTGGCAACTTGAAGATTTCCGCAAAGCAAAGAATAAATGAACGACCAATCTAAGTCTTTTATATGAATTAATAATGGTTATTAAGTATATTAAACGATTTGGGAATCAAATTTTTACACCTCCTACTTAAAGTATCTACAAATCATATTTCTACACTTAGCTAGTTTTAGCATCATGAGCATGATTGGACCAAATGTAATAGTTTAAAGCTACCAAAGAATTTACGAAACCTCAAGGTGATTAATAATGATTCAAGGACGTGGTGTCAAACCTACAACAGCTCCCCAACCTTCCCTTTCACCTCAGGTGCTTCTAGAATGCCTTAGGTGTCACTTGTCTAAGTTGCTGTTTTTTAGAGTGATTGTTGTCCAGTTTATGTGGCAACCTCCTAGGCATTTAGCTGAATTCATTTACATCTCATGTTTAAGGTGGAAGAAATATAAGTCTCCCTTAATCCTCCATTCCACCTCATGTACACATGTTGGCTATTTAACCATCTTTGTGTCCACTTAGCCAAGTGTCAACCAAAGGGAGTGTCTTGGTGTATTAGCCATGCCACTAAGCTTCTTTTTGCACACCTTCTGCCTGGTTAATCCCTATATAAGGTATAGGTCGAGTTCATTTGATGGGCACACCAAAATCTCACAAAAAACTACACCAAAGAAAGAGAACGTACCTTGAGCTTTAGGAGCAACCTTTTCGGAGCCATGTCCAGCCAAGTAACTGTAATTTCGGCCATGTGAAGTAGCACATGGTTACGTTAATATTTTAATTATGCTTTGAAATAATGGAAGTATCTCAAAGAACCATGACACCATAATTAAAGGAAATGGTTATGATGCGAGTATCACATGGAGGCCAAAGACCAATGGATGGAAAGGAGACATAGAACAAACAGAAGCAAGCATGGTATGAAAATGAAATAACTTCGTGCAAAAGCTTTAGAAATACTTAAGATGGGAAAAAGAAGCAAGAAAAATTATGAAAGTCAAGAACTGGCTAACCAAGGGAAATCAAAGACAGACTGGCGCATAGAATCACATGTGAAGATATAAAGGAAAACTTAGCCAAGGTGGAGTACGTACAAAATGAGGAATCATATTTGGAGCTATGGAAAAAGGTTAACAGCACATAAAACTCTAGATATGTACCTTGAGAATTCGAGGACGAATTCTTTTAAGGGGGAAAGAATGTAATAACCCTCATCTAGACCTAAGAAATATCCAAGATAAATTAGAGAAGATGCCCAAAGCCTAGAGTCATATCCTCTGTTACCCTCATTTGCGATAGGATAATCTTTCTAGGACACACATATAATTTTTTTTACGTTTTTAATTTTATATGGAAATATAAAATTTATTTTTCAAATATGTAAAAGCCAATATTTTTAATTAAATTAATCCTATTTTATAAAAAAATATTTCACAAATCAAAATACTCTCTTAAAATGTTTTTAAAAAATATTTAGAATATGATGTCGAAATCGTTTTAAAATGTCAAATTGAATTTGAAAGGTGTAGAAGTTACATATTTGGGTTTGGGTTCACTAATCCGAATTTAGGGTTTAGTTTTGAAGGGGGTGTGGAGTTTGGTTTGAGGTTTATGATTTTAACCATTTTCAAAATGAAAAAGGATATGTGGGATTTGAGGGTGGTATAGGATATTTGAGGAATGTGAAAAAGGGTGTTGAAGAAGTTGGCTCCAAAGCCTAAGGGAAAGTAACATGGCCGAGAAGGACGTATAAGGCCATAAATAAGTCCAGATGGCACGAGTTAGGATAAAATGATCAAAGAAAGGATCTTTTGAGTAATTCCCTTCTAAACATCTTATTATCATAAGGATAAATAGGATTTACCAAACCAAAGAAAAGGTTGGCCGAAAAACTACATTTTCAATAAAATGAGGAATCTAGGCCATGTTATTGGAAAAGATCAAGTAGAGTAATTAAGTGAGGGGATAATTATCGATGTATTGGATATACTAGAATGTTAAAAATACATGGAATAAAAATTGACCAATGGGAAGCCAACACCACCTACTTGCACAAAGATCGTCCGGAATGGCTCGGTTCGGCATCTTGAAGATTTCCGCATATCAAAGAATAAGAAAGACAAATCTAATTATTTTATATCACTTAATAATGGTTATAAATGAGCTTACATGATTGGGGAATCAAAGGTGTACACCTCCTATTTAAAGCATTTACAAATCATATTTCTACACTTAGCTAGTTTTGGCATTGTGAGCATGATTGGACCATATGGCATGGTTTAAAACTACCAAAGAATTTAGGACACCTAAAGTTGATTAATAATGAGTCAAAGACGTGGGGTAAAACCTACAGAAACTCCCCAACCTTCCCTTGCACCTCATGCTTCCTAGGTGCTTCTAGAATGCCTTAGATGTCACTTGTCTAAGTTGCTGTTTTGGAGAGTGCTTACTGTCCAGGTTGTGTGGCGACCTCTTGGGAATATATATGTCTTCATTTACACCGAATTTTGAAGGTGGAAGCAATATAAATCGCCCTTAATCCTCCCTTCCACCTCATGTACACATGTTGAATATTTAAGCCATCTTTGTGTCCACTTAGCCAAGTATCAACTAAAGAGAGTGTCTTGGTGGCTTAACCACGCCACTAAGCTTCTATACACACCTCCTGCTTGGTTAACTCCCAATATAAGGGATAGGTCGATTTCATTTGAAGGGCACACCAAAATCTCACCAAAAACCACACCAAAGAAAGAGAATGTACCTTGAGATTTGGGAGCAACCATTCCGGAGCCAAGTCCATCCAAGTAAGAGTAAGTTCGGCCATGTGAAGTAGTACATGGTTAGGTTAATATTTAAATTATGCTTTCAAATAATATCATATAGAGGTTTAGGTGTTGTACTTAGCCATTTTCCGCTTACCGTTAAATGCCCGATTTTTGGTAAAATTATCTTACATGGGTATTAGGTTGATTTGATTAGTGGATTATTAAGCCATTATAATGCCCAATTTTTGGTAGAATTATCCTAACATGGTTATTAGGCTAGATTTTTGTAGTTGCTATTAAGTCGTTATATGCTTGATTAATTGCTTAATTGATTGTTTGATTGGGTTAATACTTGATTGAATTAGACGTGCTAGGAATACACATTAGGTATTGTGATAGTTATCGAATATGCATATATTAATGCATGTTAGGCATGGTGTTGATTATTGATTATGCATTAAGGATTTTGTAGTAGTAATACATGCTAGAGACGATAATGCAAGGTAAGTAATGTGTGATTATTGAATTATTCTCATGTTGATGAGTATGTATGTATTTATGTAATAATCATGTTAAATATAAAATATGGACGGGTGTAGGAGTGTTATGTTCTCATGGTTGGGTTAGTGAGTATGGAGTGTTAGATACTCATAACCCGATCGAGTGACATAAGCTAGCTACTCGCCGTGATTCGGTTAGTGGATTGTAGTGAGTCTACTTCTATAACCGATGGTGGCAGTTGATGTCTGATCTCCATTTTCTCGGGAAGACTTGCTACCATCCGAGACCTGCATGATGATGTTGTGATTGGCACCGTGAGTGAGACAATAATAGGGTTGTACCTGGTCTGGCCTGTGTGGTAGAGATGTGGCTGTGTACATTACCTTGGGTGAGATCATAATCAACATAATGTCGAATTATAAGTGATAACCTTAAAATGTAAATTGTACAAAGGAAACTTCTACTGATAGGAGAAGGGCCACACGGAAAGGGTGGTAGTGTCGTGATAGGTGGGTTGGCCACGGTGGTGGACTGTGGTTAGTTGGTGGTTGTGGTAGTGGTGGTGCTAGTGGTGGTGGTGGTGTTAGTGTTGGTAGTGGTGATAAGTAATGAGTAGTGATATCACGTTTATTATATTCGCATGCATTTGACTATTGCATTTTATTGCTGTGTTGATTGTTATTTTTGGTATGGGTTGAAAGCATTATCTTTATCTATTGATGGTAGACCCTGTTCTTACTAAGTAATCTTAGATTACTCATGATGCTACTTTTTTGTTATAGGTAACCTTAGAGGGAAACCATATAGGGTGAAAGGAACTTAGATCATTGGTGTATATTTGCCTGCCTTTTGTAAAACGTGTAGGTACCATATTTTGTAGTGAGTATATTAGAGCATTAGGCTCCTGATCAGCTATCTATGTAATATTTTAGAAATCAATAAAGAAATGTTTTCCAATGAAATTGGGTCTCATTTGATATTATCCTAGTCCCGGGTAACAAAACGCACGGTTTTGGAACGGGTTGAAAAGCCATAAGCCAAGATCGGGCGGGATGGGTGTTCGTGGTTGGATAGCTTGGGTGAACGGGTCTTTCCCTGAATCCTCGGTTGACCGTCTACGGTCATCCACGTAACACTTCTGGGCCGTGTAGGTCTAACTCCTAATTCCTAGTCTGGTTCAGGAGTGTTACAGAGCCACATATGACATTTTCTGAAAAGAGACTCGTATAGACAGACGTAGCCTCATGGGCAATCCCAAGGCCTTTTGTGTGGCTCGGGGATCATAAAATGGATCCCGTTGAATAAAAGAGAAGTCGCATGCTAGATCTCCCAATGTCTGATATGTGCATTTGGTAGGTCGGAGGCCAGCGAGAATCGTCTTGAGGCTGGATCCCTTTTCCCGAAGTAACCCTCTATTCCAGCGTAATGTGCACCTCGTCACTACCCAGATCGTGACGAGAGGCAGAAGCTTTAGTTAGGTCAAGCCGAAATGAAGACATTGGTTTCAGATAGGTTACCAGATGATTGGAAATAATTTACCGAGTTGTAAGTAATCTTGAGAGAGAATTAGAGATAAGGGAAAGCGTTTGTACCTGCAGAGGAATTTCTGAAAATGGAATTATAACAAATGAAATGTTCAGACGGGTATTTATACTCTCGAAGGAACCGACTACCAGAAAAATGAATCGTTGCGCGTGGATACGAGACGATTTGAAAAGGCCATAAGGATATCTGTCATTTCTTTAACCTAAATAGACCTTTGACCTCCAGCTCGTCTGTCGACCTGATAGGATCGACAAACTAGGGGGGAGCTAACTGTTGATATTGGGTTTGTCACCTGACCGGAAGTCCATTTCCGTTAAGGGTCTATCCAGTTGCTAAGAAGCTGGAAATCGACGAGTTGGGCCTTAGGATGGAAGCTCGACCCATATCATAAGCCCACTTTCTTTGATCATAGAATTAGGGTAAACTCATATGTTTAACTATAAATACCTATGTAATCATATTTCTTAAATAATAATAAATTCTTGATATTACCTATCAAACTACAAGATCATAGTTTAATCTAATTGTAAAAGCTTGATTCAATAGAGTTCAACATTCTAGTATGTACATACTCCTCTTGATTATAACTCTCACAACTTTATCTTCAATTCATCTCACAAGATCTTGTATCCCAAACCCCTTCCAGAATATGAACCAACAACGAAATCAATCGACTAAAGGACCCTCACCCCTCATACTCATAGCCCTTTGAAAATCTTCCTATAAAAAGTGACTAAGAATGTTGCGTGTCATTTACTACTAAATGACCCTTATATAGAGTTTACAAAACTTTCTAAGATCATAAACAATAGAATCTTCGATATATCTTTATTAGAGAAATTTTTCATTTTCTTTAGATTTATTCTTTGTTGAAAATTAATTTAGGTAGTTCTCTAAATCCATAAATTTATTCACAAAATCAAGTCTTTTTATTTTTGAGCGATAACAGCCTCACCAATTCACATAGTTCAAGTAAGTTGGGTATTTTACCCATATGAAGCAACCACATTCAAGGTTAAGTTCGATTGACTATGAGACGAAAGCCTCATCGACCTTGAAGAAAAAGTATTTGGTCCCGTTCATTTGCTAGTCGCTAGCGGCAGCGATTAGCTGCAGCTATTATCAGTCGCTGGTTATGTTCGTTTGTCAGTCACTAGCAGCAGCGATTAGCAGTCGCTGAATCTATTTTGAAACGGTAGAAAATTTGGCGGCTAAAATTTTTAATCGCTGGTCGCTGGTCCAGCGACTGACAAACAAACACAATTTTAATCGCTGCCGCTAGAGACTGACAAACGAACAGGGCCTTTGTATTTCTAGTGGTTGATCTTGCTCATAATCTTGGTGATCAACTTGAATTTTAGTTTCATACATACATACATACATAAAATCCAATTTGAATTAAAGCACACCCTGGCAACCTCTTTTACGTTCTTATTGATATTTGACATCTCATCAAACATGTTCATGTTCGAGTCTGGCGGCTAGTACTAAGGATGCCACCTATTTTTTGTCGGCTGCTGAAAAAATTTGTGCTATGCTGCGATAAGCGCATTACGCGGCGAACAACATTGGTAGAGGGAAGCATAGTATGAAGTTAAATACAGTCCTTAAAGGCTGCAAAATTTCCCTCCATGATCAACCGCATTTGCCTATTAGGTTTCGGGACCTTGAACTCGAGTTTGAAGGGCATTAGTTGCGGTAAGTGATCATGGTTTCGATTGACTGATGCGTCAATCGAATTGGTCCATACTATAAGGTTATTATTATTATTCAGCACCAACCTGCCATCTTGGCCAATGTTTTGACTAGTTATGTTCGATAACTGAATTTCACAGGTCAAATCCATGTTGTATGAGGCTTTGGATGAGTGTTTCTTAGATAGAGGAACTTGTAGATGACAATGAGCTTGTCAACCTCAAATGATCACCGAAATCCAAAGACTGAGAAGAATTTTGCGACATAGTGTGGTTGTAGGAGTACAGAGGTTTAAGAGTGCGATCATAGACGTTGCAGAAAAATAACTTAATTATTGAGAGAGAAAGGGAAGTATAGTTTACCTACTGTAGTAAGTGCGTTTGAAGAATGAGAAATGAAGAGCCTCACCCGCTATTTATGGGGAAATGATTGATAAGTCTAAAATAGCATAATGATTAGACCTTGTAGAGACACTTTGCGTCTTATCGAATATTTTCCTAGATTCCTATTGGATGAGTCATCTCTTTTTTCACCAAGCTCAAGATGAATTGAATAAGGTCATTTGAATTTACTGTTGATAATAAGTTTAGCATCCCGATCAAAACACGTACTTCTTCTGTTTCGAATTACTTGTCGTTTTACAGTTTTGCGCACAGATTAAAAAATCTCTATTTTCTATAAAAGCACCATTAAATATTCTAAATCAACCAATAAAAAAACTCCAGCAATTCAATTGGTCAAAAAATTAAAATTAAAATTCATTTAATATTTGCATGAAAACCTAAAACGACATATTTTGAAACGAAAATTTTTCTCCAGAACGACAACTAATTTGAAACGGAGGGAGTATAAGTTTAAATTTCGTTCGGTTCATAATCAGGCGTGATGGATACAAATTACTTGTGTGCAAGCTCGACCCAACATATATGGGCCGACCGCGGCCGTCAAACTAGGTGAAATGACACATGGCCAAGCACTTTATGCGAAAAATCACCTAAAATAAAAGAACTTTCCTATCAAGATAAGCACAAAAGTTAGAAATAAGTTTAGGAAATATGCAGGCCTTTGACTTCACTAATCTCTTTCACCTTTGTTCATCCAATCTTTTTTCCTCTGAACTTTAGAACTCCTTAATTTCTCACTTGAACTTAGATTGCTCTTTATCCCCCCCCCCCCTCAACTTTGTCCATTCAATCTTTTTCCCATGAACTTTGGAACTCCTTAATTTTTCAACTAAACTCAGATTGCTCCTTACACGACCCCCTCAACTATTCGTTCTCATCATTTTACCCCCCCCCCCCAAAGCGATTTAGAACACTAATTTACGATTTAAATTATAAAAAACAATAACAAATCGTGTTTTGGTTTTACCAATAAATCTTACGTTAAAAAATTAATATAATAAATTAAGTATTATGTTTTTAATTTTAAAAATAATTTATTTTAATTTATTATTTTAAAATATTATAATATTGTAAAATATTTAATTTATTAATTTAGTTAAAATATTTTTCCGGCATATAAACTAAGGTCTTTTTTAGAGTTTGAAGCCCCTTTTCACCAACAAGATTTTTCAAGAAAGTTTGTTAAGAAAGCAAATCTTGGAAGGAAAAATATAAAACTTCATTCAACTGTAAAAGTGATACAAAAGAGGTTTAAATACTAAACCAAGAAATACGATTGTGACTAAACCAACTATAACAAAGTAAACCAAAATTGTTTGTACTCTAATACCCCCCCCATACACTACAAGAAAACAAGGTGTTGTTTGACGGAATTTTATGATGGAAAAAGTGACGGAAATAGTGACCGTCGGAAATTTATGACGGGTCTACGTCCGTCAGAAATTTCTGATGGAATATTACTGACGGGTAAAGCCCATCAGAAATCCGTCAAAAAATCTGTCAGTAAATTTGCCCGATGTAAACTATCTGTTGTTAGCCGTTACCAACGGATATATTTGATATTTCTGACGGATTTATCCGTCAGAAATCCGTAAGAAAATTTTCTATATAACCAGAACACCTTCATCATTATTTCACACACAAATTCACAAACATAGTTATAAAATGTCTACTCCTCCTTATTTTCGATCGTGGATGGATGGTGAGAGGATGAATCCAGAGACAAATCTTTTGAATGGGAAATATGCAAATGGTGTGATGGAATTCATGGAATTAGCGTGTCGACAACCTTGGGGCAACAGTCGTAAGTTAACAAGTCCATGTTCTTTATTTCGGAATAATCATCATGTTAGGATAGACATAGTCTTGAATCACTTGTATATGAATGGTTTTTTGCCGGGTTATAAGGTTTGGTACTTACATGGAGAACGACCCGATATTGTTGCTAGTAGTAGCGGTACAATTTCAGTGACATATAGGATAGAGGAATCTAGAACGGAATTAGATGTTGGGGCACCTAGAATGGAATTAGATGTTGGGGCAGCTACGGTTCAAATGGTTAATGATGTTTATAGAGAAAACATAGAGACGACTTGGGTTTCTTATGAAGAACCAAACTTAGAAGAACGATAGTTTTTTGATATGTTAGACGCAGCGAATCGGCCATTATATAGTGGATGTAGAGATGGTCATACGCCGTTATCATCTACGAGTATGTTGATGGGTATAAAGACGGATTATAACGTGCATGAGAATGTAGTTGACGCAATAGCGAAGATGATGAGGGATATCTTGCCAGAGGATAACAATGCTCGAGGATCATATTACGAGATATAAAACTTGTGTCGGGACTTATATTGCCTTACCAGGTTATAGACGTGTGCTTCGACAACTGTATGATTTATTGGAGACGTAATGAAACCCAGACTCGATGTCGATACTGTCGAAAACCAAGGTATAAAGATACAGGCGGTAGAGTTTTAGTACCATACAAGAGGATATGGTATTTGCCACTAACAGATATGTTGAAGAGGTTGTATCAATCTGCGCGAAAAGCTTCTGCAATGAGATGGCATGCGGAGCATAGATTCGATGGAGAGATTACACATCCTTTTGATGCAGAAGCATGGCGTCATTTTTAGGCTACATATCCAGATTTTGCAAGCGAGACACATAATGTCTATCTTGGATTAAGTACATATGGTTTCAACACATTTGGGAAGCATGGTAGACAATACTCTCTATGACCGGTCATCATGACACCATATAATTTTCCGCCATTATTGTGTATGAACCGAGAGTTTCTATTTCTCTATGTTCTTGTACCAGGCCGGAACATCCAAAACGATCGCTTGATGTGTTTCTACAACCATTGATATATGAGTAGCAGATGTTATGGGATTATGGAGAACAAGCGTATGACGTGTCCTTACAACAGAATTTTAAGATGTGTGTGGTTCTTATGTGGACTATAAGCGATCCCAACGTATGGGATGCTATCTGGATGGACAACACATGGGAAACTAGCTTTTCCATATTGTAACGAAAACATTGATTCCTTCCAGCTGAAGAATGGACGAAAAACTTGTTGATTTGATTGTCAAAGTCGGTTTTTTCCCCCGACTCATCCATATCATCGATCTACTTCCTTATTCACGAAGAAGAGATGTGTTGACGGTCCACTGCCTGAATTAGATGGCATACAACTATTAACCCAAATGAAAGATTATGGTGTTGAAATGACCAATGATGCAAACGTTGGTGGGAATGGACATGTAAATGTTGAGTGGAGTGGTATAAACCATAATTGGCACAAGAAAAGCATATTTTGGGAGTTGCCTTACTGGAAAACTCATTTGTTGAGACATAACCTAGATGTGATGCACATAGAAAAGAAATTCTTCGACAACATTATGAACACTGTGCTTAATGTCCAAGGGAAGAAAAAAGACAATTTCAAATCTAGGTTAGACTTGGCGGATATTTTTTCTCGTCATCAGCTTCACATTACAAATGATGGAGTTTGTCCAATTTCTGCATTTATATTGTCTAAGAATGCAAAATCTAAGTTCTTTGACTGGATTATTCATAGAGTCAAATTCCCCGATGGATACGCCTCCAATTTGAGAAATTGTATTTATATCGGAGAAGGAAAATTCATTGGGATGAAGAGACACGATTGTCATGTTGTTATGCAACGTCTTCTCCCTTTTGCATTTGAGCATCTCCTGCCGAAAGATGTCCATGAAACCATCACAGGTATAAATGTAGTCATATATGTGTATTTTACTTATATGTTATAAATTTGTTTTACGTATTAAGTTATTTGCATGTACAGCAGTTGGGGTATTTTTCCGCGACATTAGCCGAAGAACACTTACCGCATACCGTAATTCTAGTCATTACGGTTATTTTCCGTATCAAGGCGGGACTTTTTGCGATACCCGAGAGTCGGGATCGTCCTTTGGAGTCTCGGTCACACTGTCCTCGACACAGTTGGGTTTTGCTACACCCCGGCCGCAACCTCGTGACCCACCACCCGAGCAACCCGATCAGCATCCTCAGGATGTGGATCCGCACGATCAAGAGCGGATGCTGATTGAGCAGTTACTACTCCAACCGGGACGGGACCGGTTGCCTTTTTTGGATCTATCTTGTATCAAAGGTACGACGTGGTTTCCCGCCTCAGACAACGGGATAATAAAGTGCATCACGAGACTGATACACAACCTTCAACGCCATCCCTACCCGAGGTTTAAGGATATGCTTACGGATGATCGCGCACATTGGTTTTACTGCTTCGCGGTATGAATCTTATTTTCTATGCTTCTTTTTGGGAATTTGTAATTCAAATTATAGAATTTACTAACTTTAAATTTGTGCATTTTGTAGCTTGAATACAACTGGAGCCCTGCGATGACGCTGGTAGTGAAGAAGGAATTCAAGAGTAAGGCAGGCAGAGTCTTCAGCTCCCATATCTACTCCTGGAAGGATACATGGTTGAAGGAAGGCAATCAACATTTGCAGATCCCGATGGACTCCTACAACACTACTTCACCTACTAGGGTGAGCCAGGGACGCAAGGGTTGTCGGTCAAAAATCGGAGCAACCGACTGAGCGAACGTGAGGGGAGAGGGATCGCTACGACGAAATCTGGTGCGGGGAGTTCATTCACCCGAGGGGAAGATATGGTATGTATGACTTTGAATACTATTTTAAAAATTTCATACAACTTTAAACTTTAATCTTTTACTTGTTTCAATTGTTAAACAGAAATGGAAGACTGGCATGATCTGACGCCGCTCGAGATTGTAGAGGATCTCCACACCAACAAGAAGACCGGGCAAATACAAGATCAGCTTGCTCGGGAGTTGGTCGACGGTGCTAAAAATCGTTTCCATGATATTTGCGAGTCTACTCATATGACATCTGATGACGAGATCCCCTTGGATACCCAGTATAAAGTTCTCTATGAGGTAAGTAAAATTTAAATTAAATTACATACTACTTTATATTTTCTATACTAATACAATGTTTTTTTGTTGCATGAGACGAAGAATTCGAAGGGCCGCTATTACGGGTTCGGGAGCATGGCGGGCTACATCTTTCCTGGATCGGGATCCCGACATCACAGGGATCCTAGTAGGGATGAGGAGTTGAGGAGGAAGAACGAGGAGTTGGCGGCCGTCAAGCAACAGTTGGCCGAGATGAAGGCGGCCCAAGATGAGTGCGATGCGGAAGTGAGACATATTAGGAAAGAGGAAATGAGGATGCAATATGAGATGCAACAGAAGATAGACGAGTTTATGCGACAGAACGCGCGACAGTACGACGGTGGCGATGGCGGTAGCGGTTCTTGAAAAGGTTTTTTTTTCTATTTTAGAATTTTTTAAAATATTTTGCATTTTAATTTTATGATATTTTACATTTTAATATTATTAATATTTTAGATTTTAATTTTATTTATATTTTAAAATTTAATTTCAAATTATTCTAAAAAAAATATTCCAAATTAATATTTAATTAAAAAAATGTTTTTTAAATATTGATCAATAATTCCGTCACTAATTCCGTCAGAAATTTCTGAGGGAATTAGTGACAGATTTATTGACGGATATTAAATGATGGAAAAATCCGTCAATAAATCCGTCACTAATATTCCGTCACTAAATCTGTCAATAATAATCCGTCAATAAATTCATCAGTAATGATCCGTCAGAAATTTTTGACAGATTTATTGACGGATTTAGATTACTGACCATTTAGAACTAACGGATAAAGTCAATTCAGGGGGTTTCTGACGGATATGCCCATCAGAAAGCCCGTGTTTTCTTGTATTGATATTTTGATTTTTCTAATCTTAGGTAAAATCTTGATCAAACAAAGATTAGTTTAAATCAAATACAAAAGGTTTTGTTATGTTCATATTTATGTTTCGTGTTCTAGAATTACTTGAGAGAAGTTGTTTAAATAAGAATAAACCGGAAATAGTCAAATCTCGTTCTCATAGAACGTGGAACCCCGAAAATAGTGATCTTACTAGTGAAGATATCACTCACTAAAATATCACGAAAATATCAAGATCGCAAAAGTTCCACTTTACGGGGAAGTCAAACAACAAATACAATAATAATTAAGGACGTATTTTTATGAATTTCTTAATTTTTGTTTATCAATTATATATATATAGTCTGCTATATATATGTTTACGAGTTATTATTATTAAAGATTTTTTTTATAAAAATAACATAATTGATATAACAATTAGAGAAAGTTTTTGAAAATGCCATAAAGGCACAGAGAGTCACGTGAAATACCACAATGTGGGAGTGTTACACGTGGTGCCATAAACGTGTGGTATTCTGGTAATTGGTGGATTACGATGCTGCCCCTCACGCTAATTACCAGCGTGCCACTGAAAAGTTGTTGTTGGTTTGGCGCGAAAAGAAGGGGGAGGCGCATGGAGAGTTGATGTGACATGATTTTTCAGGTGTAATTAATGGCATTAATTTCTGTAACCACTGGATAAAAGGCTAATCTGATGTATAACCCACTAGTAATGGTATTTAGATACACCATAATAAATCTATGTAAACATTCTAAATGTTTTCAAGCTTTTGAAGAGAAGAATTTGTCGAAGGTGAGAGCATTTACTCCCCATTAATGAAATTATCTTTGTCTGATTTCGTTGAACTACAATAAATACGAGGTATATGTGGTCGTAGACATGGTATTATGGTCGTCAAATGCTATTGTCTTCATTAATAGACAAGATCTGAGTAGAAATTTAATCGTTTTTCAGGTTTATAGGTGAAATGGAAGAACGAGTGATGGTCATTGTGGAGGAATGGGAATGCTTGGAAGATGGCAGTTGGCGTGTCAAGAAACATATATGGAAAATGCGTCTCCTTGTGTGAGATGGACAACTTCGAGACGTTCAAGACGAAGGTGGAATGTGCATTCGGAACGGAAGACATAAAAAGCTTAAGTTTCTGGGTTGGCAGCTGTGAAACAGTCTTCACACATGCAAAAATGCCACCAATTATTGTGGAAACTGATGAGAGTGTGGACATGTTTCGAAGGGAAAGACATAACGAGAGTGGACTGAAATTATACTTGTCCATGAAGAAAGTGGTGGACAAGAGATATGATGAAGGACAAACGGGTGATAGTGCATATGAAGACAACGAATTCTTAAAACAAGTTAGTCACCTGGAGAATGTGTACATATAGACAACTGGTGTAGTGGATGTGTCAGGCAGTGGACAAGGTGAAAACATGTTCGATTATCGTGGACAGGAAAAGGGGACGTGTCATGCAAATGCTGCAGTGGGCGTGTCATGCGGTGGACAAGGTGATAATATGTTTGAGTGTCGTGGACATACAAGTAAGAAGCTTAAGGTGGGTCATGCCATCTCCATTGGGGATGAAACGAGGAATGTAAGTGATGAGGGGTCTCACACTTACGACTTCAATTATATGACCGATTTGATTGCAGCTGAGTACCCAACACAGTGGGATCCCTACCAGTGCGTAGACAATAATGGTGGGTAGTGTGCTATGCGTGGGGGACCAAATTGTGGAGGGAATCTTGAGCTTTTAATGAATTTTGAGTCTGTTTCCCAAGTTAAGAATGTTGGGAGAGATAAATCTGATGTCTCTGAATTTTAGCAGTTTTTATAAGTCATTTACTCTTATTTTAGGA